>JAOYSI010004282.1:997-14433 GCA_025775065.1 Hiodon alosoides
GGCCTTGCCTGTGACAGACCTGTGACATGAAACACAGCCTATAGACCTTGCCTGTGACAGACCTGTGACATGAAACAGCCTGTAGGCCTTGCCTGTGACAGACCTGTGACATGAAACACAGCCTATAGACCTTGCCTGTGACAGACCTGTGACATGAAACACAGCCTGTAGGCCTTGCCTGTAACAGACATGTGACATGAAACACAGCCCTTGCCTGTGACATATGATAATGGGCGGCGGGCCAGTCATGAGCATAGACATCAAAGCAGAGTTTCCCAGCATTCCCTTCAAAAGCCGCCGGGAAAATACTTCTGGACTGTGCTTTAGGAGGAACTGAAGCAAAGTCGCTATAGAGGGACTGAGAGGAACTGTCTTAGACTCTAACAAAACCAAATATACTCAGCACTAAATATGTCTAATCCTATTTCTCATCTTTTTGGAAGGAATCCCAAGCGCTTATGTTGACCGTGGGATTTATCTGCTTGCTGACTCAGGCCCCTACATCCACAGCCCATGTGTCCCGAGGAAAGGAAGTTCACGGAGAAGTGTTTAACTTTTACACAATTTGCCCCAGACATCAACATTCTTTATTGCTGGTTCCAACTGCATTTCCTCGGATCACTTCTTTGTCCTTTGGAACTATTCAACTGCCTAGTTCCCTTGTGTAACTATGCTATGTGCAATTTTGAATCCTGGTCTTATCAAGAAAGCTGACATTTAAAATGACTGAAATTAAGCAAATAAACTTATTAGCAACGCAGACCAAAACTGAGCGGTGACCTGCAATTAAGTCTCCCCCGCGGACAGACGGAAATCCAGGAATGCCCTTGGCCACGCCCCCCTCCCCCCCATTGGCCAACCCATGCTCTGACACACAAAGTTTCAGCAGCAGAAGCAGACCCCACATTCACAGCGGCCTACCCCTTTGCCCTTGCTAATAGTCCTGGGACTCATTTCAACTCAGCCCACCCAGAATCAAGCCCCCTCGCCCCCACAAAAAAGCCCTGATGGGTCTGAAAAGAGCAGTGGAACACGCAGGGACCCCTGCCAGCTGTAAATCAGCACTACTCCTGTAGAAATAGACCAGCTGCTGATAATATAGCACTAAAGCGAAGCCCCCCCCTCCCCAAAAGTGATAGAGTTACAGTAGGGTCTGTAGTGAGGCGAGGCCTAGTACATCCAGGGCCAGAGCAGGGTGCTTCATCCTGCAAGCTCTTCACTAAGACGGTTCTCCCTGGAGACGTCAAGGAACACAACAGCTTCATCCTGCACGCTCTTCACTAAGACGGTTCTCCCTGGAGACGTCAAGGAACACAACAGCTTCATCCTGCACGCTCTTCACTAAGACGGTTCTCCCTGAAGACGTCAAGGAACACAACAGCCTCATCCTGCACGCTCTTCACTAAGACGGTTCTCCCTGGAGACGTCAAGGAACACAACAGCTTAATCCTCCACGCTCTTCACTAAGACGGTTCTCCCTGGAGACGTCAAGGAACACAACAGCTTCATCCTGCACACTCTTCACTAAGACGGTTCTCCCTGGAGACGTCAAGGAACACAACAGCTTCATCCTGCACGCTCTTCACTAAGACGGTTCTCCCTGAAGACGTCAAGGAACACAACAGCTTCATCCTGCACACTCTTCACTAAGACGGTTCTCCCTGAAGACGTCAAGGAACACAACAGCTTCATCCTGCACGCTCTTCACTAAGACGGTTTTCCCTGGAGACGTCAAGGAACACAACAGCTTAATCCTCCACGCTCTTCACTAAGACGGTTAGACGTCAAGGAACACAACAGCTTCATCTTGCACACTTTTCACTAAGACGGTTCTCCCTGGAGACGTCAAGAAACACAACAGCTTCGGCCTGCACACGGAGAGTACCCTAACCGTTACCTACCTAAAGCAGATCGATGTAATAAAAACTCTCCATCGCTTCCTGGGCACAAAGTGCACTCTGGTTTCAAGTGTTTACATGACTGCTTCAGTGAGGTAACCGGGTGTGGTTAAGCCCTCCCACGCACTGGCACAGGCAAACACATCTTCCCTCACTCGTCTCAAAAAGGCGCATCTAATCCCCTGAACAGACATACGGGCACATGCTCAGGTTCGCCGGGGATCACTGACACCCTGAAGCTCCTTCACTTCCGGTCCAATCAGGCGACGGAGACGGAGTGTGGCTAAGGGGGAGACTTGGCTTCCAGGACCAGTCAGCTGAGGATGAGGGAGGCCCTGCAGCAGAACCATCTCCCACTGGGGCCTTAACCACACACTGACCCGGCGTCCAGCCGCTGCACATTGGACGTGCACACACCCCCGTGCTATCATGGGCCCGTTAAAGTGACATTTAACATGCTCTCTACATCCCAGTGAAGTTAACAACGCATCCAACGGAATACTCTACACTCAAGTTGCCTTGGCTGCTTAAGTGGTGCATTACAACATTCCTGGCCAGCCACTCATCACTCCAACGCCGTTCAATTCAAATGGCTTTGTGGGAGAGACAACTGATAAAATAACAGGGGGAACTAAAATCAGCCAATATTCCTGCGGTAATCACTTCAGGTGTCGGTGAGACAGAGTCCTGTTGATGTGGTAGGCAAAGCACTATGTGGGCAGTGGCTGCCTACTAAACTGGTGTGCTGTGGGGCCATGAGCATCTGATACCAGTGGGGTTAAAAAACAGACAGAAACCACTTCTGTGACTCCTCACCCAGATTACATTACATCATGTGACTCCTCCCTCAGATTACATTACATCATGTGACCCTCCTCCCCCAGATGACCTTACATCATGTGACCCCTCCCCCAGATTACCTTACATCTGTGACTCCTCTCCCAGATTACATTACATCACGTGACTCCTCCCTCAGATTATTTTACACATTGTATTTCCTAACTCGGAGCACTATACCAACGTATAAAGTAAATCAGTTTACAAATTTTGTCAAAAGGTAAAGCAGTAGCCCGTTTGGGATTTGAACCTGGGACCTACTGGTTACCAGTACCACACATGTACCTTACCGCCCCAAACCTGCTTGCTGGTGATTCATTTCCGGATTAATGTTTTGGGGGGAAAAATTCTTACCTGAGATTTAAGGATGTGAGTATCTGCAGGCTGATGATGGTGTCAGGAATGGTTCTGATACAGTTGTGATAGAGGTTCAGGGTTTCTAAGGAGACGAAATGGCACACCTCAGAGGGGATGTCCGTCAGACGATTCTTGGACAGATCTTGGGAAAAAAAAGGTATCGGAATGGGAAGGTTTAGTTAACGGATTGTGTGCTAAATTATAGAAATATTAAATGAATATCATTGAATAAAAATCATCTGGATTAAACAGCAGACATAATATGGTATACAATGTACAATTATGTTTTTAGGGAACACGATTATTTTCGATGGTTACAATATTGTATGTAGTACTTCTAAACAACAACTCCATTCTTCAGTCAGTTGTACTTGCAGTTACACATATCTACCACTAGGTGCCTCACAAGCAGACAAGAATATCTTTAATATTCCGTTCAACCCACTATCTTTAATCAAACTGAAAATCTGGAGTGGATTTTCAAATAATCCAACTAGATATTAATGGATTTTAGGGAGGTCACAACCAATTAAGTGGGACACATAAGACATTTTTAAACTCTAAGCCAAACTTCTGAAAAGGACTCTTTCAAGTTGATAGGCTCCCTATTGACATGCCTGCAACATTACCTTAACATGTTAACGTTGCATCAACGGTACAATAAGGAAATAATTTGAAATAATTGTGAGTATTCGTGAATATTAAGGACGGGGTGAGAAAAACAACACAGAAAGCCAGAGGAGAGTGGGGCACACAACGCTGTTACAAGCGCCACTTCTGGAAGCACCACCACACAATGCCCAGCTGCTGGGGTAAAACAGTGATCACTTCCGGCCTGGGAGGAGAGTCGTCCGCCTGTCACCTCCAGTGAGTCACTGCCATGGAGACGCGTGCTCTGGATTAAACTCTTCATTACATTTCATGTTGTATGAGGAGATAAAGTATAAAACTGTAAGCTATCTAGGCCACTCTGGAAAAGATCATCTGTCAAAGATATATTTGATAAGAAGAAGATTCCCGTTCCCACTTCACACGGGACCATGCACATGTAGGTCACGCGTACTGTTCTTAGACACGCGTGCACACACTGCCCTACATATCCCCCCCCTTTGCCCCTCCCTCTTATTGTTCTGTGTACAGTGCCAGCCCTGATGCAGCTCACACAACTCACACTGTACACACGGCATCCTACATCCACAGACACGTCACTGTACAGACGGTATCCTACATCCACAGACACGTCACTGTTCACACAGTATCCTACATCCACAGACACGTCACTGTTCACACAGTATCCTACATCACAGACACGTCACTGTAGAGACGGCATCCTACATCCACAGCCACGTCACTGTACAGACGGCATCCTACAACCACAGACACGTCACTGTACAGACGGTATCCTACAACCACAGACACGTCACTGTTCACACAGTATCCTACATCCACAGACACGTCACTGTAGAGACGGCATCCTACATCCACAGACACGTCACTGTACAGACGGCATCCTACAACCACAGACACGTCACTGTACAGATGGCATCCTACAACCACAGACACGTCACTGTACAGACGGCATCCTACAACCACAGACACGTCACTGTACAGACGGCATCCTACATCCACAGACACGTCACTGTACAGACGGCATCCTACAACCACAGACACGTCACTGTTCACACAGTATCCTACATCCACAGACACGTCACTGTACAGACGGCATCCTACATCCACAGACACGTCACTGTTCACACAGTATCCTACATCCACAGACACGTCACTGTACAGACGGCATCCTACAACCACAGACACGTCACTGTACAGACGGCATCCTACAACCACAGACACGTCACCGCACACACAGTATCCTACAACCACAAACTCTGTGTTCTCACTGGGTTGGACAGTCTGGTCTTCACACGTGTAGGGTGTTCTCGCTGTGTTGAACAGTCTGGTTCTCACACGAGTAGGGTGTTCTCACTGTGTTGGACAGTCTGGTTCTCACACGTGTAGGGTGTTCTCGCTGTGTTGGACAGTCTGGTCTTCACACGTGTAGGGTGTTCTCGCTGTGTTGGACAGTCTGGTTCTCACACGTGTAGGGTGTTCTCGCTGTGTTGGACAGTCTGGTTCTCACACGTGTAGGGTGTTCTCACTGTGTTGGATAGTCTGGTCTTCACATGTGTAGGATGTTCTCGCTGTGTTGGACAGTCTGGTCCTCACACGTGTAGGGTGTTCTCGCTGTGTTGAACAGTCTGGTCCTCACACGTGTAGGGTCTTCTCACTGTGTTGGACAGTCTGGTCCTCACACGTGTAGGGTGTTCTCGCTGTGTTGAACGGTCTGGTCCTCACACGTGTAGGGTGTTCTCGCTGTGTTGAACAGTCTGGTTCTCACACGTGTAGGGTGTTCTCGCTGTGTTGGACAGTCTGGTTCTCACACGTGTAGGGTGTTCTCGCTGTGTTGGACAGTCTGGTCCTTGCATACATAGGGCGCTCTCGTTTTGCCTGCCAACCCCCACCACCATCTCCATCGCTTCCAGCTCCCCGTAACAGCCATGAATCTAAACAACCGTCATGTTCCGTGTAAATATTATGAAGCCACAGTAACTTGGAGAAGGCATTAACAGACCAGCAGTCAATCGTGTTTGTCAGGGCCATGGATTTGAAAAGACGTTCGCTTGGACCGCTCTCGCTGTTTCCAGGGGGTTGGCATTCTAAACTGGTGACGCAATCTCCTTTCACCTCATTAGTGCTTCTGGAAATGTCACATTCCAGGAACACCGTCCCATCAAAGACCACAGTCCCTCTGGACCCCATCCCTCCCCGCATCCCACAGTGTAACGCCTTCAGAGCAGTTTAGGGCCAACAGGTCCAGGTACGCAGGTGAAAACTTCACCGGGCTCCACGGTGTCTCTGTTCATCCTGGGGGCTTCCCTACCCCAGACCATCACAAACGGTCACAGACGACACATCCTTCAGACACCCTTTTTTCCAGGCAGCGCATGAGGAGTGGCATCACCCTCCATCTCCACACTTTCGCCGGGGCAGCTGAACCCAAATTGCTCCGGCAAGGCAGGATAAGACCGTCCTTTAGAAAAGCCGATTAAAAGCATGGAAATTTAAAACCAGAGGCCTCTCTTACCCCACTCATCAAAAACAAAAACCAGAGGCCTCGTACTCAATAGCAGCACTATTGAGATTGGGACAGATCAAACTCTGAGTGTACCCATTAAGCTAATAAACAGTGTGCCAAATTCTGGTCCTGTTAACCCATTGCCCTGACAGGATGAGGATGTCACGTTTGTGCTTACATGTTGGAGAACATCCATTAAATCTATCAATGCCACCCCACATAACCAGAGTGGATGGAGAGGAGTTTAGGAAAAGCTGCCAGCCTCCTGTTAAACGTTAAATCTTGAATAACCATAGCAACGCAACTATGCACCCTCCCGTCTCCTAGGGACGCAACTGGGAGGGGGGGAGGTCATCGGTCTCTCAAACTTGCTGCCTGGTGACACACTTCTTCCAGTAACATAAATGTATTCAAAAATGATCTCTCCCTGAATCCTGCAGTGTTCACGGCTTCTCCCTCCCTGCGTCTGCCAGAACGACTGTCCCAAGTAACAAAGTCTACGCCTACGTTCAATGGGTCAGCTGTTTGTCCTCATCGCCAAAGTCTGCACTGTTGGACCACCATGGATTCAGCGGATGAGAAAATAACCCGTAAATAGCGGTTGAGGAACTCCAGAACAGAGAATGAGCAACTCTGATGGTTTTCACTCAATCCCGCTTCTTTATAACTTTCATTGGTAAATTGGTAATAGCGAAAGGAGGTTCTCTGACTTGGTCGTCCTAGTGAAAATCAGTTGAAATTGAAAGCTAACTGTGAAACCTGCAGGACAGACTCTAAACTTGCTGTGGAGAAGAAAAAAACTTCACAGCCATGATAAAAGTGTGGCACCAATGTGCTTTTCTTCCTCTATACTGATCCCGAGTCTAGGTAGAGGGCACATAACATCCGCTTGCAAAAACCGTGCGTCATTTTTGATTTTATTACAGAAGAACAAATGCCCGGGGTCACGACAGGTCGCGCTTGTGTAAAGGGCAGCCGCGAGTTCAGGCAGCCAGCAGATGTTTGAGAAAACTCCACACCAAACCACAAACCCTGTTTGCCCTGAAGGCTTATACCCGCCGGCACTTCCTGTCATGCCCTAGAAAAAGGGTACTGCTTATAAAATGTATGATGTGTATTATATGTATAGACTCTTCCGCTAAACTAGTGAATAATGAACTGCAAAGCTATTAATAGCAACCCGATTGCCCTCTCCGACTCTGATAGCTGATACACAGGTAATATTAATATGGGTATTTAACAGAACTTAAAACCTCACTAGTGTGAGAGGCATAGGGCCGAATGGGTCTGGTGGGCAGCTGGAGGTGTAACTGAAAGGTTGCCGGTTCAAGTCCCACCCCAGCAGTTGTATCCTTGAGGGAGGTACTAAACCTGAATTGCTTCAGTAAAATATCCAGCTGTTAAAGCGGATGAACGTAAGCTGTGTATGTCGCTTTGGATAAAAGAGTCTGCTAATCAACTGAAATTGTAAATTGTCTTCGACAGAACTGAAAACCTCACTGGTGTGGTAGAAGTGGGGCAGGCTGATTGACAGGAGGCACCTCATAAACACCGAGCTGCATTGCTACGTCTCTCAGTAGGACAGGCTGATTGACAGGAGGCACGTCACAAACACCGAGCTGCATTGCTACGTCTCTCAGTAGGACAGGCTGATTGACAGGAGGCATGTCACAAGCACAGAGCTGCAATGCTACGTCTCTCAGTAGGACAGGCTGATTGACAGGTGGCACCTCACAAACACCGAGCTGCATTGCTACGTCTCTCAGTAAGACAGGCTGATTGACAGGTGGCACCTCACAAACACCGAGCTGCATTGCTACGTCTCTCAGTAGGACAGGCTGATTGACAGGAGGCACGTCACAAACACCGAGCTGCATTGCTACGTCTCTCAGAACGGGTCAGTTTCCTGTTATCTGCTGCCCTCCCTGTGCTGCTCCAGGTGGCTGTAATCCACTTCCAGTTAATCTGTATCAGTACACTCTTCTCATTCTGCCAGCTACACATTGCATTCGCTGTGGTATTAACTGGCTACGGTGCCTGACATACTTTGATTTATTTACTTTTAACGAAAGTGAAAGTTAATTTGGTAATTTGGGGCGAAAAATAAGGATTTAAAAGGACATACAGACACATCTGTTTACACTTAACCAATTAGCATCTTCCAGAAGCTAAGCTAACATCCAAAATGATAGCAATGACTATACCAAACACACATACTCAAGTCTTTCTTGAATATTATTTGGTAAGACACTTAGCCCAGGCACCACACCAGGCCACCGACCTGCTGACACACACCATTTAGAGGCCGTGGTGTGAATTAAACGTACAGACAGAAACAGGCCTGAAAGCTCACAAACCCAGAGAGAGACCGTGTTGCTGAGCAATGCCCCTACCACAGTGAGAGGATCCAGAGGGGCATAGACGTGGTCAGAAATGTGTACAAGCTGTCAAACCCCCTCCCCACTGCGGTTGTGTAATGCCCTGCAGTAGCCAGTGGCCCAGTGCCGAAACAACAGCTAATGGGACGAAGGCCTCCACACACAGCACGCCTCTGATTCAGGTCTCACCAAAGACACGGCGAGCTGAGATGTACTGACGGTCCCGCTCTCGCTCTGCGACATTTGGCAGGACTGCATGTACGGCTGGTCTTGTGATCTTTAAGGCTGTCACATTGTAACACTGTTCTGCACTTCGCCCAACGCCTCATTGTTTGTCCCCTCCGGCAAAACAAGAACTGAAGGATATAAATCCGAACAAAAACCACAACCAGAAACAGTTCTCCCCCTAGAATAGAACAGGCCTGAGAGACACACAGGCAAAATTCAAACTTAATCAGTCCTACAGAAAGCTGTTGAGTCCAACAGACGAACTTCAGACAGCAAAGGAGAACTTTTAAAGCTGAATCAGTCCTACAGACGGGCTTCAATAAAACACAAAACCCAAGGCTTGCATAGGGCAGTCACATTAATTATATTTGATTAAGTAAAACACAAATCTTCAAAAAACTTATTTAAAAACTGTAAGTCATTTTATTTTGAATTTGCGTACAGAACAAACCGAGACAACTATTAAACCAAAAACTATCAACTATATTCACACACCTTAAGTTTTGATTTTTAAACACTTCATACAGACTGAAACAATAAAATAAAAAAACACAAAACCATACTTGAAAAAAAAACCTATGAACCGTATTAAGCCACGGGTATCGGCGCCTTTACCTAAGCACAACAAAACCTTACGAATTAGCCATAAAAGGGGAGCGATTTGGGAAAAATGTTTTCTGAAACCACAACAAAGACATTCCACAAAAATCCAATCTCAAGAGAATAGAACAGGCCTTCCAGCTGCCCAGTACACTAAGGCCGGCCAAAACCCAAGGGACTGGTTATTCACAGTGAAGATTAACTTCTTTAAAAGAATTCCTACTTGTCAGGATTCTCCCATTATTAACTACGTTAATATTTTTCAAACTGTCTTATTGTTACCGAATTACTATTCCTATTTATCAAATTTTAAATTACTACCATTGTTTAGTGGGTCAGCATAAACTTTATTGTTTCCATTTAAGGACAAGTCCTGCTCTAGTGTGATTTATTTATTCTTTGTCATTTATTTTTGTATACATGCAGCAACATTGAGAGGGAAAATGATAAAAATCTTTTTTTACAGTCCCAGAACTGCCCACAGCCCTGTGTCAGCCACAGTATCCACAGCAACTACCACTGTGTCATCACTGCGAGACACCGGAAGTGTCACTGCATGTGACCTCCAAAGGAAGAGACAAGAAACATCTCATTTCACTCACTTTCACCATACGACCATAACACTGTATAAACCTGTTGTCTTTTTCTATTATGCTTCCATTGGTGCTGTATAATCTACCTTGACGCCGCACTGAAAGCCCATCTTAGAAAATAAACGTAACGCAGACGTTTGCCAAATGTTATTTTTTTAATCTTTTGTCTAGCTTCTGCTGAGCCATCGCTGAGCCATTGTTTTCCTTGTGTTAACCGCTCTGTAACCAGACCGCCGTAACATCTGAGAGTTAAACACAACCGAGAAGGGTTCTCTGAGACAGCAACGACCACACAAAAGGACAGGTAGGATTTTTAAAAGCATTTCCTGATCCACGGCGACCAAAGCGTGACGGTTTGACCAACTGGACACCTGGGCTCCATTCATCTTCAGGTACTTTTTCCTTAAGCTCTGAAAACCGCTTTTCATGCCTAGGTGCTACTCGGACACTGCGGAACGGAGCGACATGAAAGTGTACCTGACTGACTGCATGGCAGAGTGAAATTCCAGTGCTGTGCAGGCTTGTGCAGTGGAAGGCCCGTCTCTGCACATCCCACGTCCAGCGGTGGAGAAGAACAACGCGGCCATTCAGCAGAACTCTGAGGACCGACTTCCTGTGCTGATGGACTTTCCAAGACGCTTGTCGCTGTTCCACAGCGGAATGTGGAACATCAGCACCAGACACTGCGTGGTGTGGTGGACTGGACCGGGCTGGACACTCACGTGCTCGCGCAAACGTGCGTGCTCTACCCTTTCTCGCAATTTCTCCCTGACACACTGTTATCCTGTAAGATACTTAACACAGCGGCCACACCGTCCAACTCCAAGACCAAGCCTCCAACATGCTAACACACACCACTTAGAGACGCGGAGAACCAGCTATGGATCTATCAGCCATGGATCTACCAGCCATGGATCCCCACACCATGGATCTACACACCATGGATCTACCAGCCACGGATCTACACTGCATGGATCTACACACCATGGATCTACACGCCATGGATCTACCAGCCACAGATCTACCAGCCATGGATCTACACACCATGGATCTACCAGCCACGGATCTACACTGCATGGATCTACCAGCCATGGATCTACCAGCCATGGATCTACCAGCCACGGATCTACCAGCCATGGATCTACACACCATGGATCTACCAGCCATGGATCTACACTGCATGGATCTACACGCCATGGATCTACCAGCCATGGATCTACACACCATGGATCTACCAGCCACGGATCTACACTGCATGGATCTACACACCATGGATCTACCAGCCATGGATCTCCCAGCTATGGATCTACACACCATGGATCTACCAGCCATGGATCTACACACAGAAACAGAGCTGAAAGTTCACCAAACCAAACCGAGAGAGACCATACTGCTGAGCACTGTCCCAGAACAGCTGTCACACCGACGTTCAGACACTGGTATGTCCTGCACACAGCTGATCAGCTAATGTTCAAAGCTGCCCCCAAGGCGCGGAGCCCCCCCTGGCCTGGTTCATTATTGCAGAACCCTGGGCCACAAGCAACAGGAAGAAGCCTGCCCGCAGTTACCCAGTAATGACAGAGTCAGTATTAAACGCAAGCGCGACTATAAAAAGCCTGCAATGAGAAAGCGAGCAGCTGGTTCAGTTTAGAGAGCAGACTCCATCTAGAGAGCCGCACTCCCCCGCTGCAGCAGCAGTAACTCACAGGCGCCCTTCTGCAGCAACCCACCGCCAAGGCCCTGTGCTACTCTGCATACAACACAGAAGCCCTCTCTTTCACTGGAGTAACTGTCGAAAGTGAAAAGTAGCGATGAAGTGCCACAGTAACTTTTCCAAACCCGGTGTTAAGGTTCCAGCCGCTGATCACCAAACTTCACCACTGACCTGCTAATCGACCTGCTAAATCACAGTCCTGCAGGAGCTGCATGTGGACCTTGGAACTCTAGGAAACAGAGTGTCCCCCATCTGAGCAGACTTACAAACTGCAGATGTAATAGAACACGACCAGGTAAAAGAACAGCTTGGTACGAGATGCAAACAGACATTGTTCCAGTACAGATAGCTCTTCCACTCGCCCTGGATGTATTTATTATGGCACAGCTGCAGGACAATGCAATGAGCGGGGACTTGTGAATTCACTCAGGTTTCCCCCAGTTCTGTAGGCTTATGGGAGACAGTCGTGTCTATCAGCCTGTGCGCTTCTGTGACTGAACAGCATTACCTCACTCACACCTGCATGCAACGTACGCACATGTGGGGACCACTTTGTGTAAATTCAAGAAATTGAAAAATGACTGTGGGCGTCAGTGACGTGCAGTCACTAACGAACTGAGGAAAAACACAAACAAAAAGACTGTCTGAGGGCAAATCCTTTGCCAAAATAAATTTGAAATAACTTGCAGAAAATTGTCTCGACTGCATTTTGTGTCCTGTCCAGCAACTTGTCTGGCAAAATCAGCCTGATCTGCAGATTAGTGACATGCCAATGCATTCTCTCACGATGACATTATTTTCAACGCTGTAGAATGTAGCATGGACAATGATACCAGTCTCTCTGTAAGCAGCGCTTATTTTCAGATTAATTATGTTATCTGTGTTGACGAGGGAACACAGGGATTGGCTAGTGACACGAACCCCACCCACAGTGTGACAGGATTTCTCCTTAAAGCAACTGATTCGTTTTTCCAATAAAACATACACCATATGAAAGAGGCACCCCCCTCATGGGATTGCTGTAAAATATGATAACATTGTAAAATGTTTAATTGTGACCTGGCGCGCGGGAGATACAATTAGGCATGGTTTTGTGTTTGCTGTTTCTCCTCTGAGGCCTTTTCTGTGGTGAAACAGTTTCCGTTTATGGTGAAATTGGAAGATCTTGTGCAGAAGGTCAGGATGTTCATCAAAGCTCTGGACGTCTTGGCACATTCCTGCGGAAGACTGCTGATCCACCTGCCCAGTGAGGGAGGACGCTGCAAGTGCCGGGTGTGTGTGTGTGTGTGTGTGTGTGTGTGAGCGTGTGTGTGTGAGTGTGTGTGAGCGTGTGTGTGTGTGTGCAAGTGTGTGTGTGAGTGTGTGTGAGCCTGTGTGTGTGTGAGTGTGTGTGAGCGTGTGTGTGTGTGTGTGATTGTGTGAGTGAGCGTTGTGAGTGTGAGCTTGTGTGTGTGTGTGTGTGAGCGTGCGTGTGTGTGTGAGTGTGTGTGTGTGCGTGCGTGTGTGTGTGAGTGTGTGTGTGTGCGCGCGAGTGTGTGTGAGTGAGCGTGTGTGTGTGTGAGTGTGATCTTGTGTGTGTGTGTGTGTGTGTGTGTGTGTGTGTGTGTGTGAGTAGTGTGTACAGTCGGTCCGCACACATCCGTCTGTATGTCTGTTTCTGTGCCGTGTGCGCACATACGGGGGGTTAGGTAGACATAC
>JAOYSI010004286.1:0-14428 GCA_025775065.1 Hiodon alosoides
CGCGGCTCTCATTCCCCGGCGGCAGCGTACCCCTCCTCGCTAAAGGTGGCGACGAGGGGGCCTCCCGGCGCGTCACCTCGGATGTGGTGGCGGGGCTCGACACCGGAGGAGGCGACGAAAGCAACCTCCCAAGAGTCGGGTGGTGGTGCTGCATCAGGACCGCCTGACCCCCTGCCAAGCTCGCCGGTCCCCGCCTCGGTTGGCGGAAACATGTTGGCAAATAGTATTGTGATTAATATTAACATGAGTAGAATTCTTTGTAATTCTGATGTGGTTACTTCAAAATATCCTTTGAATAAATATCCTTTTCCAGTTTCAATTATTTTGATTACCACTTCTTCTGCATGTAATTCTGTACATTTCTTCTGAAGAGTAAATACATTTTAATCCACACTTCAATGGCAGAATATCCAGGTCCATTGAATATTTTAATTTAAATGGCACGATACAATAACTGCGTCACACTGTGCCTCTCTCTGACCAAAGGAAGTGGGAGAGAGTTTGAAACCATCAGAGGTTGAAAATGAAAGTAAGTACATCGTTTTTTTCAAATTACAGCATAGGTAGGTGGATACTTAGCATCTGTGCGGCTTTGTTAGCACATGCAGATTATGTATAAAAGTTGGAGGGCTTACATACTGCTAACCACTCTAGACAAAGTGTCTGGAAATTTTGCATAAGGGCAACAGGGGCAGCAGTTAAGAATCCTATGGCTCGTCCAAGAAAAAAAAAAAGTGTTACTGTCTGGTAAATTTCAAAGCTAAAACACATTTAGTTAATGGAAGTTCTTAATATCTGCAGTGCAATGTTTACGTTGCCTTCTATTTTCCATATATCTATTTTTGCTTTATTTTAAATCAAGAATTGAATAAAGCCTCCCAGAAGGCAGTCCCATGCAGGTACCTGGTCAAAATTAAGTGCCCTTCATTAGCACATACAGTTCATACAGATATAAAATTCACTAAAATAATCATCACACAGTATCGCTGAACATTAAATTGCATTGACAACAATACTGTTCAGATGTAAAATATCATAAAGATAGAAATACGTATAATGACGGGAAACTGTCACCAGCCTATTCATATTAATCAGAGGTGGTCACGCATGTGTTGCTAAGAAATTCTGCATTAAAGAAGGCGAGGCTCCTTCCTCCAAAATATTTTAGAGATGATTGGCCAGTTCACCTGTCGCTGAGAGAGGTAAACGACTTTTCATTGGAGAAAGGAGTGCTTCGTGGGTTGGCGTCCATGACGAGCGGTTTCTGATCTGTACTGGCGCTTCTTCCACTGGCGGAGTGGTGTGAAGAGAAGGAGCGAGTAGTGCTGCAACAGCGGAGGGAGACAAAAAAAAAAAAAAAAAAAAAAAAAAAATTCAACGGGCGGTGCGGCTCCTTAGTTCATCCGCATCATTTCAACTGCCATAGACCAGCGCGTGAGACACTTACAATCTCACTGGCTGTACTGCCAGAGATTATGATACTATATGCATAAAACACAAGTAGCCTATTGCTTAATTGAATAAAGCCTCCCAGAGGTGCTCAATGATAAAACCATTGCCTTTTAATATTTCCCCATTCCTGTTCTTTTGACACAAGTATTTTGATACAGTACATTTCTTACTTTTTGTAACGGTTAAACCTCAGTGAGAGAAAACCTCCATAAACCGAACAAGAAACAATAATTTTGTTTCTCCGGTAAACATTCCTATTCAGCTATTGTGTGCAAATCTAAATCGCCGTTTCATCACCTGAAGTGGATCGACAGACAGCACGAAAATGGGGGTAAGTCCGTTATTTATTATTTATTTTAATTTATTAAACGACCATAGCCTTCTGAAGTTGAAATGCCTTTGTGTATGCCTTTGTTGTATTTGAAATGCGGGGTACCTCAAATAATAATTTTTTTTTTTTTTTGAATTGACATTTCTCTGTATCATAACGAAATTACCTACAGTTTCATGCCTGACTCACCGTGTGTGGTAAATGTTCATGACAAGTCTGGAAATGCATATTATATTCTGGAACTTCAAGGCAATTACATGAAGAAAAATCTCGACAACAGAATTTACCTTGCGTGTGGTGTATGTGGGTGATGCTGCTGCTCCGAGTTGCAAATTGCGTCAGATTCAGTCTACAGCCACACAAGTCAAAATGCTGCTACGGAAAGAAACTGTTTCATAAACTGAAAATTTCGATTTACTGATATAGACTACTCGTATACGCTACAAACGAGTTTTGAGCTTGAATAAGTATAAACGTTTAAAAAATTTCTAAGCAACGACGAATAACAAAATAAATTGACAATACGCTACAGCCGAATAAAACAGAACCCGTTTTTGGAAAACAGGGCACTATGTTTTCCTATAGCAAAAACATTATTATAGACTTGTTCCTGTATTTAACCTCTTATCAGATCTAAGTGTGATAATTTCCTATCAGGGCAATACTCACAGCGCTAAACATCTCACTTTTCTAACAAGAAATTTCAAGAGATGAACATAGACTGATGATTCGGATGTTGTTATGTTTATGATGATGACCTTCAAGATTCAAAATACACAAAACCAACCAAATGGAGAAACCCCTATGAAATAAACAGATCGATAGGGAGGGGAAAATGACAGTGTGTAGCTGCCACATATACTGCGTCAAAATGGTTATTTGGGTTCCCGGATCTTTATGGTTTATAGACACGAAGTATGCGCATATTTTTAAATATATGAACACCATTCAAATTTGGTAATTGTATTTCTGTCAACAAAAATGTGACATTTAATTTTACCAGCGGGTTCCAGATATATTCTACCCCGATTAACGCCATAAGGACGATGGCAACAGCGGCTTCGAAATAGCGTTTTTTGCGGATTATGTGCTGTTGTATATGCGGAATCGCCAAATACTAAGATTTTGCGTCAAAGGGGGGTGGGGTCAAGGCAGTGGATATTCCAAAACTAGAATTCTGATAGGCGGGCATTGTGCAATGGTGGCGGTATTTAATTATATCGTTTTTGGACAGTTCAAAGTTACGTAGCAAGACTGGAGGGTTGGGATTTAGTAGCATTGATTATTTATATATATATATATATATATATATATATATATTATACCCTGCCTGAAAAATATGTAATCTATGCAATAACCTTTTCAGGATATTTATTGGAGTTATTCTTGTTGAGTACCAGATCACAGGTATTCAAACTAAATAAGCACCATAGTTCAATGCCTTCATAATTTTTTCACCCACTGTGCACATTTAATTAAAAATAATCATTATATATATCAGTGTTGAATTCCTGAATTCAATATAATTGAGAGAAAGTACACATTGTTGATTATAAAAATACAGTTAGACGTGTTAAGTTAAAATGTTTATTTTACATGAGCTACTAGTTAGACTAGACTAGTTAGGTTCTGACACATATTTTTTCACTGGCCGACATATTGAGTAGCAGTATTCCCATGAGCATCAGTAGACGCCAATCACAGCAATCTGTAGGGAGCGACCAATTACTTTCTGTTGGGCTACAGTTTATCATAAAGGGATTGGCTGGCTCTGGCAGCAAAGTACTATGATGCTGTGCAGTTTGCATTCACCAGTTTTCTGTTTTATGGCCCTAAATAGGATATAAAACATATAAAGACATTGAAAAAGTGTGAATGTTGAAATATAATTAGACAAGTCTATGGGAGCAGCCAGTCAGATTTAGCCAGAGACCAGTTTCTCAAAGGCACAATCAATGGCAGAGAGAGAGAGAGAGAGAGAGAGAGAGAGAGAGAGAGAGATTGCATCATGGCTCCCTGTAGAATTACATTTGTACTTTATTTGAAATAAATGTTTGTACTTCAGCTTTGAGCTCTCCCTACTGGAAGAGAGATATGCTAGACTGGATATTTTGTCAGTGTGGGTTCATTTTACTAAACATTACGTTTAATAAGCCTTCAAGCTCCGGGAAGTCAGTGGGGAAGGGGAGAATACCACAATGAAAGGAGTAAAAGCATATTACAAACATGCAAAATACGGTGGACACACCATATTCTTAGTGACAACCTTCATAGCAGCTAATTCAGTTAACACTCAGACATACACTCACTTAAAGACCACTTCTGTTTTGATACTGATTAACTGTGCAATACGGTACCTTCCTGCTCAGGAACAATGATTTCCCTCGGGCGACCACTACATGCCAATGCAGCACAAAAGCAAGAGGGGCAGGTCACACACCACACACAAAGGTGAACAATAGATTCAGATCATAAACATAGATGAGAGACAGCAGCAGGTTTTAAAGACACAGGTGAAAGGTAGGAGCTGGTCACACACAGGTGAACAACAGAGGAAAAAATTTTTTTTTTTTTATGGATGAAGTAATACTGCTGACCCCTGCTGGGGACTTTTGGAATGTTGAGATATATGACACAGATATGCATGCGTTTGTGTTGGTCATTCATTTGTAGACATCAGGTTATTCAAAATATATATTTTTTAAACTACAAAATCTCAAATCAGATTGATTCTAGATTCAGCATACACTAGTATGTGTTCATGTGTGTACCTGTATGCATACATACCTGTATGCATTCATAGGTGAATGTGTAAACATTAATATAAGACCTACGTGCCAGTACGTCTGGGTTTCTCTTGACCCTTATATGATTGTGTGTGTGGATGTCTGCAGGTAATGGGGCTGAATGGTTTGTGAATAGGACTGTGAACGTTGCTAGGGATAGGGAAAGCTGTAAACCCTAGAGTACAATGGACAGTCTGAACCACCAACCAACTGACTCCGGTGGTGGCAGACCGTTTGTATAGACCAACTGATCAGCTGGTCCACAGCTCTGAGGTCACCCAGAGACACATCTGGCTAAACACACACACTTATATATACAGTACGGTGCAAAAGTCTTACTTAGCTTTTTTACAAAAATGTAGTCTTTCAAGTTTATTTATTTTTTCTGCATTAAAGTAGAAAAAACTTTAGATGTCCAAACATTAATTTTATGAAAAAAGAATAAGGAATTCTTCCACAGATTGTATGGTCTCCACAGAGCACTGATCTCAACATGATCGAGGCTGTCTGATTACTTGGACAGGCAGAATCAAGGCAGACAGCCAAAGTCTGTAGTACTAATAGGCAAGTTCTCAAAGATGCTCGGTTCAATCTACCTGCCGATTATCTAATAAAACTGCACAACAGTGTGCCTAAGAGAATTGATGCAGTTTTAAAGGAAAAGGGTGGTCACAACAAATATTCCCTCCCTTTTTTTTGTGGTGTAATTTTTTTTTACACACTTCTGCACCTGTTAACCTGTAGTTTGGCCCACTCTTCCTTAGCAAGCTGCTCCAGTTGTCTCAGGTTTGATGGGTGCCTTCTCTAGACTGCAATTTTCAGCTCTTCCATTTATGTTTCACTCCAGAATGCCTTGATAGTCTTGAAATTTCATTGTTCCCTGCACAGATTCAAGGCACCCTGTGCCAGGTGCAGCATAGCAGCCCCAAAACATAACCGAGCCTCCTCCACGTTTTACTGTAGGTATGGTGTTCTTTTCTTTGAAAGCTTAATGTTTTGTGAACATAGAGCTGATGTGACTTGCCAAAAAGCTTCGGTTTTGACTAATCTGTCCAAAATTTTCCCAGAAGGATTATGGCTTGTCAATATGCATTTTAGAAAATTCCAGTCTGCTTTTTAATTTTTTTATTTCAATAGTGGAATCCTCCTGGGTCTTCTTCCATGGAGGCCACTTTTGCTCAAAAAGCAACAGATCAGAAACTGACGTACCTTCATCTTGGAGTTCAGCTTGTATCTCTTTGGAAATTATCCTTGGTTCTTTTTCGGCCATTCGCACTATCCTTCTGTTCAATCTGGGGTCGATTTTCCTCTTGCGGCCGCACCCAGGGAGGTTGGCTACAGTTCCATGGACCTTGAACTTATTAATATTTCAAATTGTTCCATCACGCTGCTTGGAGATGGTCTGGTAGCCTTTACCTTTACAATGTTTGTCTATTATTTTCTTTCTGATCTCCTCCGACACATACATAGAGAGCGAGAGTCAGTGTGGTGCACACAATGATACCAAACAGCACAGTGGCTTTCCTCCATTTAAATAGGCTGAATGACTCATTACAAGATTGGAGACATGTGTGATACTAATTAAAGAAACTAATTCGTTTGAAATATCACTATAATCCAATTATTTATTATCTTTTGTAAGGGGTACCAACAAATATGTCCAGGCCATTTTAGAATTTCTTCTTCTCTTTTCACAGATTCTTTGCTTAATTCTATGACATACAGAAGGCATGCAAGTATACATGATGCAATAGCTTTTAATTTCATCACTTTTCAGGAGGAATGAGGCATTATTTCAATTAGTTGTGATTGCATGATTGCAACACAGGCTTGGCCACGCCTTAACTCGCATGCACCAGTGCCTTGTGCCTGTGTTAGGACATAGAACTATGATCACCAAAATAGAGCCTTTAGTCTTTTCCTTTACTTTCAGCTGCGTTGATACATTTAGACTATATTGAAAGAACTTGCTCCACACAAAATAATTAAAGGACTGAGAAGACCTAGATGAACGATGACTGGCTGAAATAACTGGACTCAGAAGAACTAGATGAACGATGACTGGCCGAAATAACTAAAGGACTCAGAAGAACTAAAGGAACTATAACTAGCTTAAATAATTAGGAAGGAAGCAGAAGAACTTGATGACCAATGACTACCTATGATAATTAATTACTTCTGAATAACTTTTTTACGAAAAACAATATGTAAAGAAACATAGAAGACCGTCAGCTACGTACACGTTATGGTGTTTTTGTCAATTTTAAATCAAGGCTGATTTTGCATACACTATTTAACCAATCAGGCAGTCTCCTGTTCTACTTTACATAGGCACTGAATATGCTTTATAACCATGTCTCCCTGGTTCATGTGTTGTGTCTGTTGTACAAGTGTACAAGTGTAAACAATTATTGGTACATGAAATCAATAAATGAAGAGCTGACATATCTTCAAACAAATGTATAAATATTAAATATACAATTAAGCAAACCCCACAATTTTGGTGTCCATCTTGTGGGAGGATGTACCTCACATTGTTTTCTATTGGTTGCATGGTCAAGGACTGACTTTTTCACAGTACCTCAGTACTCTGAAAAACTATAGATTCATTGAATTAGGCCAATAATTAGTTGATTCAAGTGTTTAAGTGCTCTGCTAGAAACCAGCACATGGTGGGTGGGGGCCTCCAGGACTAGGATTGGGAACGCCTGTCCAAGAGGTACTTGACTAAAATCCCCCTCTTTGGTTCCAGATCCCTCCCAGCAACCGACCTAGATGGTCCATTAGCCTGATTACCTGTCACTCGACCAGGTAACCCACCTGTCAGCCAATGGCCACACTTCCTCTGGGCACATTAAAACCATCATGCCCCTCCAGGGAGACAGTTTTCCAGCATAATTTATATGGAATGGGGACTTGGGAAAGTGGGAATGTTGTTAAGCTGAAAGCCTTGGAGTTAAGAAGTGTGCACTAATGCTGACTAACCATACATTTACCCCTATGTTTAATGTCTTGTAAACTGAATAACCTACTCTAAACTGACCACTAAATCTGCCTGTTCTACTTATGGATGCCCTTAAATGACCAGCCAAACTCTTGAATCTCAACTTCCTTACTTGTCCTTACTAACACCCCCCAGCGAACTCCTGGACTTGACATATAGACAAGCCCTGGATTTTGGGAATATATACCCATACCTATGTTTCTCGGTGTTTTTCACAGTATGGGCGATCTGACAGCTACCGTGTGGCTACCACGCAAGATGCAGAAGACAAGGACTCACCTAAGAAAAAGAAGGCAAAAGATCTGGATGACCTTAAGAAAGAGGTCCCATTGGTAAGTTTCAAACCAGCCTCAGACCAATGTGTCCATAAAGAGACAGGATATTAAAGCAAGTTAATTTAAAAGAAAGAGCCTCCACCCTTGGGGCTTGTAATTAGTTAAAAAGTTGTGATTAGTTACATTGTTTTTTTGTTATGAATGTTGTTAGTATTATGTATTTTAAAGTAATGTGAAAAGTAGTGCGTTTTGTCAGTTTCAAGTTGTTATTCTATTTTACTGTATCAGTAAAACCTATATCACAGACAGAAATGTCTGTAAAATGTAGTCTGAAAATGTACTGTCGGCAATCATGGTCCCACTTCTTAGCTTTATGTCTTGAAATACGGCTTTGAGGAACCCTTACTGAGTGCACAGAGCAGTAAAAGCCTTGTATAATTGTAGAGCTTTTATTTGATCCGTTTTGGCATCCCAACAAAGTAATAAAAACTGCTGAAATATTAATGAGTTTGTGTCTGACTAAGACGGTGAAAAACTGCAGCAGCAGAAACAAGTCTTCAAAGTTAACACCCCACCCCCCCACTTATTTCAGACAGAGCACAAGATGTCTGTGGAGGAAGTTTGCCAGAAATACAACACGGACATTGTTCAGGTGAGCCCTATACTGCATTCCACCTGCTGCTACAGAATGTTCAACATACTGTATTTACTATATACTGTATCTTGTTTCATTAATTTTAGTGTATTTTTTACACTATGAGCTTGGTGTGACTGGCAGTGAAATTTTGTAAAAAAATAATTGGATTTTATATCATGTATTGTATGTATGTATGTATGTATTTATATGATGTATTGGCTATTGTATGCAATTAATCCATAATGTACTCATTCTCTAGTTATCGGAACCCCAACCCTGACTTTTTAGCCCATCACTATGGTAACACAAAATTTCACCAGCACTTATGTTACTCCCAGGAAGCTGCTATTGGTGCGCCCAAAATGCCCTTCAGAGTACATTAAAATACGATTGCACATAATACCATCTCACACGTCCTGTCCATGTTTCTATTAAAGTATTAACTAAGGTTTAGGAGTCATCGCCAAATCTGCATCGCCAAAGTCAGTCAACACCTAATAAAGGTGGTGAATTACAAGATACCTCTCGTTAATTGTTGTTGTTCCAATTGGGAAGTATTTCCTATCCTATTCTCATCGCAAATTATCTGTTAGAAATTTTACCCACTGCCGTGGGTCTATTCAGGACATGGACCTGACGCCTGAAACCCAGGTCCAGTTTCCCAGGACAAATGGCCCTGGAACCTACAAAGACAAGTTTACGACTGGGCTCCAGCACACTTAATTACCTAAACAACTTGCCTGATCCACTGGACCATCTCTTTCCCTTACCCCTCTTAGGATTAACTACTTACCTCTTTGCTGTTGCGTACACAAGAAATCCAATTAAGGATATTATATGAATCACATCAGATACATGTTTTCCATTCCCTCTTCTTTTCCCTCTTCCCTCTCTCTTCTCAATGGTTCTTTCACACTGCCCCTTTCTTTTTGTTACATCAAAAATTATGATCCAGATGCTTTTTGAGAGGCAGCAAAGGATGTTTCAGAAAATGATCTTGTACAAGAGGAGAGCAGCCTTACACAAATTGATATCAGCCTGATCTCTCAAAGATCTCTAAAATCACACTCTTAAAGAAACAGTTCCAACTCCAGCATATTATAGACTTATCTGAACCAATTCAAAAACAAATCCTTTGCAAACCTCGATTACATATCCTGTGTCCCATCTCTCTGACAAGACAACCATGTTGCTTGACCATTCTCAAGCAACAATCTCAAAAACATCTCCCTCTCCACTCTCAGGGCCTGACCAATGCCAGAGCAGCTGAGTACCTTGCCCGGGATGGGCCCAATGCCCTCACGCCTCCTCCCACCACTCCGGAGTGGGTGAAGTTTTGCCGCCAGCTGTTTGGAGGTTTCTCAATCCTGCTGTGGACTGGTGCCATCCTTTGTTTCCTAGCCTATGCCATCCAGGCTGCCACGGAGGATGAGCCCGCAGGAGACAACGTGAGTCCACCTCTGGGTCTATGTGCAGTCAGTGTGAGGGTCTGTGTGGGGACAACAGGAGTCCACCTCTGGGATTAGTTGGGGTCAGCGTGAGTCCACCTCTGGGTATATGATGGGTCTGCATGAGGCTTCCTAAAGGTACTGTGTGAGGACAATCAGGGCTATTCAAACTCCCGTACTGATATAAGGACTACCACTATGGGGGATAATGTCTGTAGAGTTTCAACAAGGAGCCATTAAAATGTCAGTCAATTAGCAAATTTTGATTAATTCTTATTGGCGTCATGATAACTTAATTAGTATTTAACATTGGAGGGGTTGAGAACAAACATAAAAGCTAATGGAAGTATCCACTCTCTTTCTCCACAGCTTTACCTGGGAATTGTGCTTTCAGCTGTGGTCATCATCACTGGCTGCTTCTCCTACTTTCAGGAAGCCAAGAGCTCCAAAATCATGGAATCTTTTAAGAACATGGTTCCCCAGGTATTGAAAACTCCTCTGTTCACCCTCTTATCTCATGACCATTGTCTCAGATGTTAATCACTTTTTCTGTAACACTTTAAACTTACTAAATTGAGAATTTTGTGTCCCGTTCAGTGTAACCTATTGATTTTATAGCCAACTGTTATACCTCTTGTCAATGCCACAATGGCCGGCCTGTGTGTTGTATTGAAATAGCACGCTATGGCTGGCTAAACTGTGCCAGTGTAAGCACAATAGTAATCACTGTTGTTGTGGTATCAGTGTAAGATTAGTGGACAAGTGTGCCTGTGTAAGAGCAGTGGGTTGTTTTCCACAGCAAGCCCTGGTGATCCGTGAGGGGGAGAAGATGCAAATTAATGCTGAGGAGGTAGTGGCAGGAGATCTGGTGGAGGTGAAGGGAGGGGACCGGATTCCGGCTGACCTTCGAATCGTCTCCTCACATGGCTGCAAGGTACAGACACACTGTTCGCACAATAATAACATTTTCTATATCTTCACATTGACTCTGAAAACATTGCTAGTGCCGAATACTCTCTGAGCAGTTCACTTGTACTAAATTACACAAAATGTATCCAGGGTAGATACTTTTTTTGTGTCTTCTTCTTTGAACATACGCCGGATGTATAAACACGCTCTCACCCCATTATACCCACTCTGCTTTACTTATATTATACAAATTTCATAATAATGAGGGTTCTCTTGAACAGGTGGACAACTCCTCTTTGACTGGTGAATCTGAGCCCCAGACCCGGTCACCTGACTGTACCCATGATAACCCTTTGGAGACCCGCAACATTGCTTTTTTCTCCACCAACTGCGTAGAAGGTATCACGATTCAAACTTATTCACTGCCGATCTCCTGATCCTGTCCCTAATGCCTCTGTAATATCCTTTTTTTTCTCATTTTGCTTTAAATGTTTGGGGAGTAGGGCTTTTTCAATACCTAAAAAATACTCAAAAAAAATAATGTCTACCATCTCAATATTTTCAATAGTTTTGAACAATTCATGTTTGTCATATTCATATTTCATATTTTTATATATTTTTATATCATATTTTGTCACTTCCCTTTTGTCATATTAAATTGGGGACTTCACAGAATAATCCCATAGTCATTATTTCCGTTGTAAACTCTGGAGTTATGCTGTTCCCATGTGTTTGATATGTTACTGTTTTAACCCTTTGTCCGCTGCAGGGACGGCCCGTGGAATTGTGGTCTGCACTGGCGACCGCACAGTCATGGGCAGAATTGCCACTCTAACTTCAGGCCTGGAGACTGGCAAGACTCCCATTGCCAAGGAGATTGAGCACTTCATCCACCTGATCACAGGCGTGGCCGTCTTCTTAGGTGTAACCTTCTTCATCCTGTCCATCGTGCTGGGATACAGCTGGCTCGAAGCCGTCATCTTCCTCATTGGCATCATCGTGGCCAACGTGCCTGAAGGCCTGCTGGCTACAGTCACTGTGAGTGCGTGTGTCTGTGTGTGTGTGTGTATGTGTGTGTGGGTGAGTGTGTCTGAGTGTCTGTTTGTTTGTGTGTGTAAACGCATGAGTATATGCGTGTGTGTTTTCGTCTGTATATATGTGAGTATGTCTATTTTTGAGTATGTCTGTATGTTTGTGTATATTTGTATATGTATGTGTCTGTATGTATGTATGTATGTTTCTGTATGTGTGTGTATGTGGTTGTCTTTTATCCATTGTCTCTTTGTTTCTCCTCACTGTCCCCAGGTGTGCCTCACCCTCACTGCCAAGCGTATGGCTCGCAAAAACTGCCTGGTAAAGAACCTGGAAGCTGTCGAGACCCTCGGCTCCACCTCCACCATCTGCTCTGACAAGACTGGCACCCTGACCCAGAACCGCATGACTGTGGCACACATGTGGTTCGACAACCAGATCCACGAAGCCGATACCACTGAGGACCAGTCAGGTGGGTCTGGTGGTAGGAGATTGGTGATGATTTCCCAGTCAGGGTAGTTTTATTAGAACACT
The DNA here is from genome assembly GCA_025775065.1 of Hiodon alosoides. Classification (NCBI taxonomy): domain Eukaryota; kingdom Metazoa; phylum Chordata; class Actinopteri; order Hiodontiformes; family Hiodontidae; genus Hiodon; species Hiodon alosoides. The sequence goes on from JAOYSI010004286.1 coordinate 12,409, forward strand.
CTACTAACATGAGGAGCATAGGCAGAGCTAATGACTGAATATTTCAAGAGCATCTGAAATGCATGCATGGACCATGCATGGTCAACACTATTTATGGCTTTCCACAGAAGTTGATTCTCACTCTTTTCCCTCAAATTCCACCTCTACAGGAGCATCTTTCGACAAGAGCTCGGGCACCTGGGTGTCCCTGGCGCGTATTGCTGCTCTGTGCAACCGAGCTGTGTTCAAGGCTGGCCAGGAGAACTTACCCATTCTGAAGAGGGATGTGGCCGGCGATGCCTCTGAGTCCGCCCTGCTCAAGTGCATTGAGCTATCCTGTGGCTCTGTCAGGACCATGAGGGAAAACAACAAGAAGGTGGCCGAGATCCCCTTCAATTCCACCAACAAGTACCAGGTCAGTACCAGATCTACAAAGAGAGCCTTACAACTGCTTTTGTCTAAGAAGACATCTTAGTAACACTGTCTAGGCTGCATTGCACAATGGAGAGATTCCTCAATTGCTCCAGAGAGAACACCGTCCTGTTCAGATCCTGCTTTCTTCTCCTCCAGCATCATACATACCTCAGGCTAACAAGCGAACATGTTTCTGAAACACAGTCAGCAGCCAACAAAACACCACCATGTATGGTTATTGTTCACCATATTTAATATTGACATAGCAAAGACCTTCTTTTTTGTCTCTAAATGCCACTGTGCAGCTCTCTGTACACGAGACTGAAGACCCTGAAGACAACCGCTACCTGCTGGTGATGAAGGGAGCCCCAGAGCGCATCTTGGACCGCTGCTCCACCATCATGCTTCAGGGCAAAGAGCAGCCTATGGATGAGGAGCTAAAAGAGGCCTTCCAGAATGCATACCTGGAGCTGGGCGGCCTTGGGGAGAGAGTACTGGGTGAGTGGGTGATGGAGTGCTTGGGGAGTAGAAGAGTGGGGGACTGAGACTGTGAGTCCATCGCATATTCACTAGAGCATCATGGCTGCTTGAATACATCTAGGAGACAGAGAAAGCTGCAGCTACTGGTTAAAGCCTTAAAGTCTTAAATAGTGTATTCACAATTAAATCCAATGATAGGCAGAACTATTGTGCCCTTTAAGGTCACTTAATGGTTAAAATTATGAATAAATAAAGTGTAACCTTGTCAGCTATGTAAGTTGTTGGGTAAGTGTGTGTCTTTGGTGGATAATACAATGTAATTATGTTACTCCCCCAGGGTTTTGTCATATCTTCCTGCCAGAAGACCAGTACCCCAAGGGTTTTGCCTTTGACTGTGATGACGTTAACTTCCAGACAGACAACCTGTGCTTTGTGGGCCTCATGTCTATGATCGATCCCCCCCGGGCGGCCGTGCCTGATGCAGTGGGAAAGTGTCGGTCGGCTGGCATTAAGGTGATTATGGTGACAGGGGACCACCCAATCACGGCCAAGGCCATCGCCAAAGGCGTGGGCATTATCTCTGAGGGCAACGAGACAGTGGAGGACATCGCTGCACGACTTAACATTCCAGTGAGCCAAGTCAATCCCAGGTAAATTAAATACTTGATGCCTATACACTCGCACACACACAAACAGTTAATCTGCTTCCATGCATTCCATGCACCATCACACTCAACTTGTCCAACACACTGTAACCTGTGACATTCACAGAGAGTGCTGATATTTTTTCCCCACTAGTATATGTACTCCTGGAATGCTGTACACATTGCTATGTACAGTTTTCACAATACCGGAATTTTTCTATTGTTTGGCTTGATACTAGTTCAGTTTCACGATTGTCTATACCTCTTCGACACCCGAACACGCAAAGTAAGAGAACATTCCTATATTAAGGTTAACAATCTTTACTGCAGGTCAAATAGTGCAGTAAACATGATTTTGCATATATAACAAAATTATTCAAGAAAATAATTAAATGATGAAATATGCTTTTTGAGAAAAGCATATTTTTCTGAGCTGTGAGAAGAAAAAATATGTGCTACAACAAGCAAACTAGCTGTAACAATGCCTGTGCCAAATACTAAAT
>JAOYSI010004289.1:0-14427 GCA_025775065.1 Hiodon alosoides
CCCCCCCCCCCCCCCCCCCCCCCCCCCCCCCCCCCCCCCCCCCCCCCCCCCCCCCCCCCCCCCCCCCCGGGATCATTCTCTAAGAAGGAAAGCCTCAAAATCTACTCTGCACTCCAGATCTTCCAATCAGGTTAAATGACGTCTTGATCTAGTGAGTGGGGAGATTATGGAAAGTGTTTATGAAACCAATCTCAAACCAGTGTGTCTCGGCTTGTAATCATATTGGAAACAATGTTTGCACCAAAGGGTGCATTTAGTCATCTAAAACGACTTTCTATTTCTCAGCTGTAATTCTACCATTGGGTAATAAATCCTACCCAATGACTCCCAAGGGGACCTGCCCAATTATCAATTTCTACTCATTTCACCGGGTTATGCATTGCTACACATTGGCCTTGGTTTCAAGCAATTTCCCAATGGCAGCCATACCAAAAATATCAGCTTTCTTAAGCTCACATCATACAGTTTTTTTTCAAGATCAAGGAGGAGCAGATTCAGTTCTGTGGTTTTTAGCAACTATGCCGTTGAATGTCCGTCTACCCCTGTTAGTGTGCTCCGACTTGCAACCACTGTTCCTCTTTTCTGACACCGTTTTTCCTTAACACTGATGACAACCTTGAAACAATTATTTTACCATTTCTGTGACTGACTACGCCAACAGTTCTGGCACCAACTATTCAACCTCTTCTAAAACTTGTAAATGCCTGGTTGAGTTTTACTGTCTGTCACTTTAATCTGAATTCCCAGCAGTCTAATGGCATAGTAAGCCAATACCATGTTTACAATGGCAGTTGCCTGGATCTCTATTCTTTAAATGTGCATATTTTTTTCCAATGCAGTACATATCCTACTCGTCCCATGAGCCAACAATCGCTGTTATTAAAGCCACTTATATATTTCATTAATGGCAGCTACATTGTCTTGGTTGGTGGTGATGGAGTGATGGTGTGGGGTGGGTTTTTGCGTCACACATTGGGTCCATTGAGTAGAGCAAGATTTGAATGCCACTGAATATCTAATAATTGTTGATGACCATGTGCATCTCATCATGGCAGCCATGCAGTAATAAAACCATAAAACCAAAATGAAATGGCTATTATTATTATATTCTGCTAACCCATGCTGACCTCTCTACTCACAAGTTGCTTGACATGTGGTAAATCAGGAGAGTTTGATAAGAAGCATAAAAGTTTGACTCAAGGTTTGGAATAAATATAAAGTTTATTTATAAACTAATTAAAAACTACACATAAGTGGGGGACAGCAAGGTTAGCCCACAGATGGACCAACAGCCCACAATATATTGCATGCTGCTTTTCATTTATAATGCACTACTGACAGTGAAAACACACACATGTAACGTAGAGGGGAAACTCCGCTACAGACCTCTGCCACTGCAAGTCTATAAAAAAAAATCCAAACACCAACCCATCAATATGTGTCTAAGAGCAAAGCAGCCCTACAATTTACACAGCAAAGCCAGCATACTAAACAGTGAATGAAGCGAGGCTGTAAGCAAGTCTGCCTTTGTTATTCCCCAGTTCCACTCACACACACACATAAACAAAAACTAAGGGATTCTCAGCAAAAGATTAATTAAGAGCAGTCCCCACCACAAAAAACTACACAAAATACAATTGCTGGGCACCAATGAAGCATGCCTCCAAAGATGATAACTAATTCTTATAACTAATCGTACTCTTAATTATTATAAAATTAAACACAATTATCACACTGTTTTGTAATGCCCGTATTTGCTCGCCACCATTTGGCGCGACAGCGTGTAGTTGGTGAACCTGGCCTTGCTTTCTGTCATGTCACGATTTCCATGGCCTGCTTTTGCAACGCATGTTAAAAATTATGATCTCTATAATCTCCATTACACACATCAGCTCAAGAACAATCAAATTAACTCATACAACAAAAACTAAATTCATCCCCTTTACATTTCCATCTGTGAATTGGTACTTTCAGCAGGATAATTCTCCATGCCACAAGGCTTACATTGTCCAGGAATGGTTCAGGGAAAATGACAGTGAATTACTGCATTGGCCTCCCCAGTCACCAGATATAAATCCAATCGAGCATCTGTGCAATGAGATGGAACAAGCTATTTGGAGTGGAGATCCACCACCAGCCAATTCACAACAACTTTGGGAAGCAATGGAGTTGAAATGGCCCAGCATCCCAGTGGCGTGCTTTAAACACCTTGTTGAGTTCATGCCCACACTAATTCAGGCTGTTCTGAGGACATACATTTTGGGCAAACTCACTATTAGGTCAGTGTACTTAATAAAGTGGTATATATTGCATCAAAATGCAAACAAACTTTATCGCTGTGTTTGCTATGATTACAGTTTTGGGCAACTGTGTACCTGTGTCTGCTGCTGATCACACAATTATTACTGCTGTCCCAAGGGGGTGCAGCACGACATGGCCACAACGAAAACTTTACGGTACCATGTCTCTACAGCAACGATTGTATACAAATCAGCAGAGTTACTGACGGTTTTATAATAGAGTGCAGCTGTATTCAGTCCTCGTAGCTGGGCCTAGGCTTGTGGTATAATTAAGAGAGCCTGAGAAACAATATTTCATGGCATAATTTTCAATAGCCCTCCCTGACACAGCGTATCTCAAAGTATCCCCATCGCTTTAGTACCCATCTTAAGTCTCATTGTTTAATGTGCAATTAACAGACTTGTTGGAGTATACTAACAATGGGGAAGCAATTACCTAAAATTCATATTATCCAGACATCTGTCAGTTAAATCATCATGTTTAATACCATTATGTACCATTGTTTGGCAGACTGAATGGAAGAGGAGATTTTTCTGTTTTCTAATTTGAACAGTATTCTGGCCTTTCATTGGGAACTAAGTTTTAGCTGACTAATCACTGTCAGATTTTCATGTAAAGGACATGTTATTTTGAAGGAACGGCAGGGATAATAAATAATAATAAACTACTACTAATGTTATACTACTCATCTACTACTACTACTGTTACTACTGCTACTACTACTACTACTACTAATAATAATAATAATAATAATAATAATAATAATCTGCAAATAAACAAGTAGGAAGGTTAAGTTTCCTTTCTTGGCAGCGCTTAACTACATTTTTGGCTGTAGCCTTGTCCTGTAATAACTGCCCCGTGTCTTGCAGATCCCTATCCTTGCAATCTGCAGCACCATCTTATGGTAAATAACTTATTGCCCATTAAACTGAAAGCTTATGAACGCTGGTACACATTATTTCAGGGAAAATCATGATCAATACTTGTTAAATAAAAAAAAGACATAATTTGCGTTTCTGTGTTTTGTGGGCTGGTGGGCCACTGCTGGCCTGCCCAGCCAGGGGTCCACCCCAGCCTGCATCCTCAGGGACTAGGGGAACCCAAGGGTTCCCTCCCAGATGCTCAGTTGAAGGTATCCGATCGTGCCTTTGGGTGTGGATGCTGGACCTAACAGTATCCTTGCCCTACAACCAGGAGGGCCTCCAGCTGCGGTGTTCTGTGGCTGAATGAGCCATGCGGCCACATTTTGGGGCTGGAGGAGTATGGCACACAGCCCGGGCCACACCCTCAAGCCCTGAGAACACGCCCATAGCTGGGTTGATGGACAGTCAAGCTTGGAGTTGGGGTTCTTATGCTTTTTAAAATTGTAGTATTTAGAAAATGTGAAATAAAAGTTACCTATGACCCTCATCTCCCTGTTTCTGACCACGCCGTGACCAGAAATAAAAAAAATAATTAATTAATAAAATAATAGAATATGCTACCTTTGTGGGAAAGTTAAATTATTTTTGAGAAGTATAAACATAAGTGCTCAAAGTTCCTTTAAACTGCTCACGAATCTAAGTCATACCCTTGCGTATCAACTGTATCATTATCCGTAATTAGTAGAATGAGATGGAGCTCCCAGCCAAATACAGCAGTACCTTCAGAGACTGCAACTGCATGACCACAGCATATTTGTAAAGGAGGACAGCATTCAGGAAAGCCATTAGCATCACAGCTTTAGTAATAATACTACAAAATCATGATGAATTGCTCCATTTTGCTGGATGCAATGTTTTGAAAGAAGTCTAGCAGATTGCAAGTAATTTTGTGCAAGTTACTGACTTGTAGTCAGAGTGTCATGCAATTGATAAATTCAATTTATAGACGTTCACATTTATCATACGTATCTCAGTTCATAGACTCATAGACAAATTACAGCTTTTTTTGACTCTCAGGCATGCAGATAAATCCATGGAGCTATTTTCATTATCATTAAAAACTTTTTTTGTCTTTACATTACATCAAAATGTTAACTTTTGGAACATTATAACTATAAATATTTTCTATTATTTATACTTGTTCTATTTTTTAAATCAGCTGGGTGCAACAAATATGTGACAAAACTATTGTTAAAAGCACTGAGCACAAAATGCTTTTCCATCATAATGATATATTTATATCTCTGTGTCTTCAGTTTTGATGAAACTTTTTAAATAACAATATCTTATAGTCCACTCATGTTAACATTTCAAGTTAAATATTTTTTTTTTTTCTTGCAACAAACACCAGACTCCATGTCCATGTTGAATTATAATAATTATTTAGGTAAATATACCATGACTGTTAGGCTTGAGTTTCCTTCCCAAATCAATTTTTTCCCTCCTAAAAAGGAAAGAAACCTTAAGCAATATTTTGAGTCAGAGGAAAAGTGAAGCTGCTGACTGTGACAACTTTGCGAGAAGCACAATTTCGAGGGGAAGACACCCACACCTATGAGTGACGTTGTCTCTGACCAATCACGGAACAAATAAAGACATCACCAGTCCAGGCTTTGCAAGTACCCAGAAAGTTTTCTACTACAATGCATCTCCCAAGTCATTCACAACATGAATCATAGGTATACATGTTTCATTCACAGAGAGATTCACATTGAAATCATGTTCAAACCCCACAAAGATATGTTTTAATGAAATAATTTAATGGAACTCATATTCTGCGGAGTTTGAAATTGTACCCCGCTTTGGTCAGTGCATTGACGCAGAAAAGGCGAATGAATTTGCAGCTGTTTTGGAAGGAAGCGCATTACAAATCATTGAAGACTTTTCAGTCGAACAAGACAAAATCAGCCATCGCTACACCATCACCCTGCTCTGCTGTTTTGGGTGTTCTCTCCAGTGTTTTGGTCTCAGGGTGTGGCAACTGATCTTTTTAAAATTGCAGCAGTGCATGACCGGCTGCAACCTTGCTAACTTTCGGCTCTGCGCAGTTTCGTCTGCCTGGCCTCATACTACAGGAGGCACGCGATCGATTTCTCCGTCATTGTGGCTCAGCAGCACCTCATCACTGACAAGGGTGTTAAGTTAATTTGGACTGTTAATTGCATGGAGGCTTTCCAGTGCCTCTGGATGCACTTCCTCAAGCCCCCAACCTGGCTGACCCTGATCCACAGCTGATCCACATCCGTTTTTTGGACACTGATGCCAGCTACACGGGGGTGGGGACCGTGTTGTCACAGAGGTGGCTCAAAGTTAAGCAGTTAGTGGCCATCCTTAGCCATGTACTCAGCTTCCTAAAGCACAATTGTTATGTCACATGCAGGCTCTATGGCACCAACACCGGTGGCGGGCTGAACTGGAAGAGTTGGTCCTCTACTCTACGGCGTTCAAGGCATAATGCCTCTCTGTGCCACTAAATGTTTTTCTCATCGGCACGACATTGATACCTGGCAGAAGTGCAACCCTAAACTGCTGGGGACTTATTGTGGGCCTACAGCTCTCAAAGTCGCAAGGGCCTGTTGGTCTGCATCACCACATTTATACTACCTCAAGACGATACACTGCGTAAGATTATAACTTTTGACTTTTTGAGAATATTTTTTTTATGTCAAATGACTATCAAACTAAAAGTTTTATTGTGTTAGATGCTAAAACACAGCATGGTGACATGACTGTTGTTTAATTAATTTTTCTGTAGAAACATGTTATACAAGAAATACTGAAAATAATGTAATCAAAGGTCATTGCCACTGAATGTATTAAATAAAATTGTAATTAAAGCTTAATATTTTTTTTATGTCAAATGACTATCAAACTAAAAGTTTTGTTGTGTTAGATGCTAAAACACAGCATGGTAACATGACTGTTGTTTAATTTAATTTTCTGTAGAAACATGTTATACAAGAAATACTGAAAATAATGTAATCAAAGGTCATTGCCACTGAATGTATTAAATAAAATTGTAATTAAAGCTTAATATCAGCTTTTTATGACGTGTGAAAGTCTTGCATTTAGAATTTAGCACTAGATTTATTTATATAAAAGTTTTCTTTATTTGAAATGACAATTGTTAACAAATACTGCATATAAAACTGGGTTCGTTGCTGGCATGTGTCGCTAACGTGCTGCTTAGAATACTTCCAAGGTGGTGCATTGCACTTCACAGCAGCGGGGGCACAGTCCTGGCAACACCATGAGGAGGACCCCGGAATACCCTGTTTGCACTTTCTCTTGTGCATGGGACATCAAGACAAATGAGCGCTGTGAATTACCTCTGGCTGCTATCCTTGGCATGTCTCACTTACTTGCTTTTTTTTTCTTTCGCTCTGTCTGTTTTGGCAGGACTGCTCCCCCCTCCCACACCTCCATCTCTAAATCAACATGGTCCAATACGAGCAGTCTCTCGGATGGCCATTGTACATGTTCTGCATTGTGCAGCAAAGCTCTGTGGAAAATTAAACAAGAGAAGCAATGTTACGTACCTTCTGTTGTTTGTTTTCCATAAATTGGCTATAACATAACGGATCTGTTTGGTGCTTGCCCAAATGCCAGGAAATGTTAAGCAGGCCTACTTTAATTTGTATACTTTGAAGAACGCTAAAAGGCCTCTGGTTGAAGATAATGAGGCACGGTTGGTAGTAACTTATAAAGTTTGTCAAAAGTAACTCCCTCATTGTACTGTACCATAAAGATGAGGAAAATTGCTTTACCAAGCAGCAGGCCTCATAAACATGTTTCATGTCAGAAAGCAATTAAGGGCCTGTTTTTATTTTTTAATGTTGCGTTTAAATTTGTTCGTAAAGATTCTAATGCCTATGTAAGAATGTTTGTCAGTGCAGACAATGTAATAACATCAACTAACATCTTTAAAATAATAAAAATAATAAAAATAGAATGGGCTTTTTTTTTGTTGCTCCCCGTTTCCCCCATTTTGAAACTTGGAAACAGAAAGAGATTGGAATTGGTCAGGACCATGATTTCATGCTTCTTATTGTGGTCATATCGAGTGATAATTTATTGTATACTAAACAAGAGACATCCACTGAATTATAGTATAACTGACAGTCCCACACATGTCTCAGTGGCCAGCGCGTTAATCTTTGATGAGTAATCCAAAGTTTTGGAGCATGACTGGATCCCTAAAAGAAGACAAGGGCAGTTTAACCAGGATGATTTTCAATTAGGGTCTCTGTTTTGTACCACGTAACGACACTGTCGACAGCTAAATCAAGGCTTTTTTTTTTTTTTTACACACAATCCATTTACATTGCTTTTTTTGTTATACAAATGAATGTTTTTATATATGATACACATATATTCATGCAGATGGAACCATGAAGTGTAAAGCAAACAACAACAATTAAAGGGGTGTTTTGAGTTTTTTTTGTTTCCCCTTTATTACGCACAGTGACCCACTCACAGCATGGGCTCACAAAACTCAGTTTATTCAAGATATTATATACAGGACTGTGCAAAAGTCTAAGGCACATGTAAAAAAAAAAAATAAATCTGTGAAGCGATGATACTTTTAAAAAAATAATGAAATGAAAAGTTTTTAAATATGCAATAAATACTAAAGGGCAGTAAACAGTAAATAATAATAATAAAAATAAAACAACCAAAAAAATACAATCAATATTTGCTGAGACCACCCTTTGCCTTTCAAACTGCATCAGTTCTCTCAGGTACACTGTCATGTAGTTTTATAAGATAATCGGCAAGTATCTGGGAGAACTTTCCACAGTTCTACAGACTTCGGCTGTCTCACTTGCTTCTGTCTGTCCAGTTAATCTCAGATAGCCTCGATGATGTTGAGATCACGGCTCTATGGAGGCCATGCCATATTTTGCAGAACTCCTTATTCTTCTTTTGGAAATCAAAACATTGCTTTTTTCTACTGACACTCTTATGTGGAAGACAAAAAAATTAATATCAAATACTTTTTTTCACAGGACTGGAGACCTCATTCTTGACATGCAGGAAAATTGCGTTCTCTTCCACATAGGTACTCAGAAACCTACAACAATTATGAATAATCCTCTGTAACATATATTCAGTTAATAACTTTGGAGAAGTAGGTTTAGCTGAAGGAGGTTGATTTTTGAACCATGCAATTCCCTAAATGAATGCATGCACAATGTTTAACATGAAAGAAAAGGAAAGTTTTTTTAACCACATGATTTTTTAACTATAAAATAAACCCCTAACATTTGTCACTGCAGAAAATTATGGATTTTAGATGGTCTTTAGTTGAGTTTTGAACACTTTATGCATTTAAATGGACTGAGACTAGAGTTCTCAGTAAACTTTTAGCTTGGATTGCTTTAATTTTGAGGGTAACAGCTGTTCAAACGCTTCCTGTTATAATGTTTCATAGGTCTGAGAGAACAAACAACATTACGATAAATAATAAAGGGAGATTGACAGGAGAATCCATAGCTAATTAGAGCAGCTGGCTTTTAAGGCTGACAGTTTGACAAGACCATTAAAAAGTGTGTACGCTGCATGTCAATAATTCTTTTGTTGCAGACATTACATTTAACCGTGCCGAATGGGTCTCAGTATGCACAAAGTAAACTATGAAAGGCTGTTAAGTAAGGGAACAATGAACTTTACCAGAAACAGAACTGAACTGCAAAAACGTACTAAACGTTTTTAGAAAATAGAAAATAATGATTGTGTTCTGTGCTAAAAAATCTAATAAAAAAGGGGCTGGTAATTTGTGTTTTTCTGAAAGGGGATGTATGGAGTGAAATAATGCAAACCTGTTTGGACATCTGACAATTGTATAAAAAATATTTCATTTATTTAATTATTTTAAAAAATGTTTTTATTGTTAATATATATAGGTTTTACATAAATGATGGTCTTTGATGTTAATTTTTTTGTCTTCTGCATTTTGTCTTTTGAGTGTCAGTAGAAAAATGCAATTTTTAGATTTCCAGACATCAATTTTCCTAAAGAAAAGACAAGCAGTTCTACAACAGCTGTTATGGTTTCCACAGAGCCCTGATCTCAACATCACCGAGGCTGTCTGGGATTACCTGGACAGACAGACGCAAGCGAGACAATCTATCTGCCAATTGTCTCATATCAACTCATTGTCTCAATCAACAGCGTTGATTACATGTGGCTTAAAACTTACTATATATAGCTCAGGAAAAAATAAGGAGCACCACTCCAAATTTTTCAGAAATCAGCATCTCTACATGTATGGCAACCATTCCATTCCAGTGTCTGTTGAATTCCAAAACAGGCACACCTCATTCTACCTAATGAGGTACTGATTAAGTGAACACCTGAACCAAATCTTATTTTAAAAGTATAAAAACAACTGCTATGGTCATCACTATTATCTTGCAATAGGATCAGCTGGATGTCAAAAACTAGTAGTGCTAGTAGTACCTCAAAAGTAATTGGAATGAAAAAATAACTATTGACCATGTTTTGAGTGAGGAAAAGAAGGGTTCATTTATGGCTATACTGGCAGAGGGATACAGTGAGCATCAGGTTACTTCCATCCTTACAATTTCAAAGAGAACAAGGTCAAGCAACAGACATCGCGGACAACAAAGCTACAGTCCGGCAGAGGACGAAAAAACGACTCTCCACTGACCGAGATGAGCACCAACTAATTTCAATGTCACTCAACAACCATAGGATGACATCAAGCGACCTACAAAAAGAATGGTAAACAGAAGCTGGGGTGACGTGCATGGCGAGGGCAGTTCGTAACAGGCTCCTAGGGGCAGGGCTGAAGTCGTGCAAAGCTAGAAAAAAGCCCTTCATCAATGAGAAACAAAGAAGAGCCATGCTGAGGTTTGCAAAAGACCATAAGGATTGGACCCTAGAGGACTGGAGTAAGATCATCTTCTCTGATGAGTCCAATTTTCAGCTTTGTCCAACACTTAGTCGTCTAATGGTTAGAAGGAGACCTGGAGAGGCCTAAAAGCCACAGTGTCTCGCACCCACTGTGAAATTTGGTGGAGGATCGGTGATTATCTGAGGGTGCTTCTGCAGGGCTGGAATCGGGCAGATTCGTCTTTGTGAAGGACGCATTAATCAAGCCACGTACAAAGTTATCCTGGAAAAAAACTTCCTTCTGCTCTGACAATGTTCCCCAACTCTGAGGATTGGTTTTTCCAGCAGGATAAGGCTCCATGCCACATGCTCTAAATGACAATATTTTTATTTGGAATTTGGGAGAAATGTTGTCAGTAGTTTATAGAATAAAAACAAAAATACCATGTGGAAATATTGATACAAAATTTTAAGTCAGACTATACACACTTTCTCTTTTCTTCAAAGCAGTCTGACAAGGATCAAAGCGAATATGCTGGATACTGACGGTGAACATTTTTATAAAATAAAATAAAACTTACAAGCTATAGAGCAATGTGAGAGGGGATATGAGAGGAAACTAGCATGAACATAATTCGTTGAGGAGGATGTAAGGACCAAGAAAAGGTTATCAAAAGTAAAATTAAAAAGAGTGCGCAAGATATATAAATATATATTGCTTGGTGTTTTTATGTATTACTGTAAATCAACATAGTAATCAAACTGCTCAGTCTGGACTAGGGCTTTTGTGAAATAAAATGCTTACTTTGTTAGCAAGAGACCAAGTCTATGATTACAAATGGCACTGCAAGGAAGAGTCAAAGGGTAAATGTTCAACAAGGGATATGGAGCAATTTGTGGAAGGGGAAAGGGAAGTAATTGCCCATATATAATATATATAAGTTTTAACAGAGGCAGACAAAGGGGAGCACTGCACATATTCTGGATCAAAGGGGAATTAGGCGGATTCTACTCCCCCACTACAGAAAACTAAAACGGAATCAAAAGGGAATTAGGCGGATTCTACTCCCCCACTACAGAAAACTAAAACGGAATCAAAGGGGAATTAGGCGGATTCTACTCCCCCACTACAGAAAACTAAAACGGAATCAAAAGGGAATTAGGCTGATTCTACTCCCCCACTACAGAAAACTAAAACGGAAGCCAAAAAAAAAAGCTATTTTGTTTTTTGTGTTTGATATTTTGTCAGTAAAAATATTTTAAAATACGGAGGCAAAATCACAAAGAGGAATCCCATCACTGGATGACGAAACCTTTACTCATTTGAAAAGCCATTTTAAAATGTTACTAAAACAAGTAAATACAATGCCTGTGAACCGTTAGTTTTACAGAAGATCAACCAAAAGAAATCTGTGACAGAACTACTTTGTATTATTAATTTCATCAACAGAAATCTAGAAATGTGAGATGGGTTTGTCTGATCGTGGGAGGGATAAAGGACTCTTCAGCACCAAATGGTTTTCAGAGTTTTGCTGATGGCATCGTGCCACAAATTTGTGACAAGCCCCTATCCATCTGTCTGTGTCACAAGGTCCCACTGCAAAGTTATTTACTCCGGGAATCCAAGTGAGTCTGAACCATATTGATTCTGGCCAGGAGGGTTGCCTCTCTAATTAAAAACTTCTGTGAGGAAGATGGCAAACACAGCTCAAATGTAAATATGGAAGGGTTCCACGTCTTTTAATGAGATTTCTTCTGGTAAGCCTAGCTGTCAGCCGAGCAGGGGAATCAATGGAGATTCGCTTTTGCAATCCGCAATCTGATGCGCTGATCAATCTGTGCTTATTCAACCTTTTAATAACACAGTGCTAAAATCGGTGCATAAACTAAAAACAGCCGGCGGTTAAGCAGTAGCTTATTATTGTCAGAGCACTCTACCGCACTTGCTGTAAATATAATTTTACATACGTTACAATTGCAAGCATGGATGATGTGCGCATTTCATCAACGGCAACAAAGACTATGCAGGAAAATGTTTGAAGGATTATTAATCCTACTAATCGAGCAATGACGCACGGGATTCTGATCCTGAGGGTTGTCCTTTTGAAATACAGGTTGGGTTTGTCTGTTGCATGGCACATGCACAGTCCAAGCAAAGTACATTTCCCTCTCTCTGGCACCAGAGATGTCTAGCTGCTACTTTCAAACTCCAGCACCCAGTCACAGAGAGTCATTAGCAGGCCATAAAACCACAGTATTCCTTAAAAACAGAGAACCAACATTATCTCGCTCTCTCTTATGCTGTGCTGCTCTTCTACTGCAACCCTGCAGTTGTGTCCTAAGAAGGGACATAGCTCTCTGCAGCTGCAACCTCCAGCTGGGGCGTGAGGAGAGAGAATCTTTCAGTGCTGCAAACAACTGAACTCTAAGTCTGCCAAGTTAAGGCTATTGATTACGGCATTGATCGCGGAGACTTAGAGTTATCAGTAACATGGGCCACAACTATAAATTAATATATATCTGCAATGACGTGAGGAAAGTTAAGACACGAAAGTTAACGCAAAGCGGAGGGCTTTCTAGATCAACCTAAGTAATTAACGTTATTCTGGAAATTATCTACACACACAAACATATATTAATAAAAAAATTCCTGGCAAGCATTTTATGTTAACCTTCCATAGTTTAAGTAAGTCATGCGCTTCTTAACTCAAGCTGGTTTAACATAGACCTTTTTGTGTGCAATCTGTCCCTCACAAACATATTCAAAATGATCTCAATTTATTTGCACAATATGATTCTGATGTGTTTTTCAGCTGCAACATTACGTCAACGTTGTGCAAATGTTGTCACTGGTCAGTTTACACTTTGAATCAAGCAGGTTGTAAAGAATCCCTGTCATAACACACAAAGCAGGATTATAAAATAAAATGGGTTTTTTGACTGCAATTGTTAGTTTACATACAACTCAGTTTATTTATCACTACCAAGGTTAAATTATTCACAGGGGCCATTAAATATATGCAACTATCACAACTCAATGATTTCACACAAGCAAAGCTTACAATAAAAAAAAGCCTGGAGGCTCTTTAAATTTTAAGACTAAATCACTCTCCTGTCAAATGCATTCCATGTAAGAAAATACTAATGGGGACCACAATTTTTACCCAAGGTAAAAGACTGGTTAATTACAGGCATTGGCTTACAAGGGTGCGGGATCACAACCCAAAAAAGGACACTAAAGTGCTACAGCTAACCTGTGCAAATCTAACATCTGGACAGCCAAACATCCAGAAGAAAATCATGGAGACCGGGAAAAGGAATATGGGTACTGAAGAATAAAAGTATTTGTGCCACAATTACAAAGTTTGTCAAGACCGTCCATGCAAAGTGTCTAATTTGCTGCGGAAGAATGTGACCACTATCCAGCTCTAGTGCGTTTTGGATCTGCTTCCAGCATCTTGTTGCTGGGGTTCAGCGGGAAACAGACAATTAGACAAAACAGATAGTTATGAGAGACAACACCTAAAAACTCCTCCAACTTTAGAATGATCAAACACCGTATAGTTCATCAAGGTTTGCCCTCTTTTTCAAATCAACATGGCCTTGTTAGGAAATTCCTGAAGTTTGCTTTTGTCATGAACTACACAACATTTTGTTATGAACTACACGACAGGAAACTGGGAGCCAAAAAACAGCCTCGGCCAATAGAGCATGCACCCTTAGTACAATCATGAAATATTTAGTCTTACCAACACGAAAAGCAAACAGGAACCCCCTCTAGCTGACATTGACCCTTCCATATGATGTTGGTGCTTTATAGAAAAATTATTCTGGTATCAGATCTGGGCTATATTTTAAAATAACAGTATGAACTAGCATTTTCAAATTAATTTCACAACAGGAATTGATCCCATTTGGTCAGAACCAATAGATCCATTGGAATTATATTGGGGCAATGCCGGTTTGGACAGAACTACAAGATAACTATCACGGTTACGCTCAGTGGCTGCTAGGTTTCCTGACTTGCCTGCAGAATGGCCGATTGATCTGACTGATGTCTTCTCTCCTGTTTTCACCCAGGATCAGACTTTATGACTCTTTGAGCATGTTAGTCAGTGTCAGGGACGTACCCAAACCCAGATACGAGATTTGGATGTGCATGAGTAATTATATATACAGTGGGGAGAACAAGTATTTGATACACTGCCAATTTTGCAGGTTTTCCCACTTACAAAGCATGTAGAAGTCTGTAATTCTTATCATAGGAACACTTCAACTGTGAGAGACGGAATCTAAAACAAAAATCCAGAAAATCACATTGTATGATTTTTAAATAATTAATTAG
>JAOYSI010004291.1:0-14425 GCA_025775065.1 Hiodon alosoides
CGTCGCCGACCCCGGGATCAGAAACGGCCCACAGCCAACGGGAACTTTCAGCAGTAAACCCCCCCCCCCCCCCCCAAGATTTCATCAGCCTCTTCCGTCTACATCCAAAGTGCTATATGTTCCAGGGGCCTGGGGGAGACAGCCGGGTGTCTCGCTCCGTGACATCAGTGCCTCTCCTTTACCTTTACCAGAACAGGGCCGCCACAGCCCGTTGTCGGCGTGTAGCAACATATGCTAATTGCACCGATAGGCTTCATAATTGCAGTTTTCACTAGCCTTTTCGGTGATTGTTGGCTCTCCCAAGCAGTCCTTTTACAGTCAAGAAAAGACAGGGTGATTTTGGGTTTTTTTCACTCAAAGAATGTTTTGTTTAAATGTAAAAAAACTGTTTCATGGTGGGCGTTTAATACCCTTTTTTCCCCTCAAATCATTACTTCATCCTGTGACATGCTTTTCTAACATCAAAGTAAACAGCTGAGTTTTTACTACGCGTTCTACACAAAGATCAAACGGCCTCTCCACTCCCTTAGATGGAGAAAAATAAGTGCTCCTCCATTTTCCTGATAGTGTTTTATGGATGACGTCCACCGAGCTGTCACAGTCTCTATCCCACTTTTACTAAAGATACTTCCTGGAATGTGTTTAAAGGTTTCTAAACATCGACGCTATTCTGTTCCTTATTCATTCAGAACACTGCTAAATGAAATCATATGTGTTTCTCGCACCCCTTTCTTCTTCCTGCACGTATTCTCTGCACATATTTCAGCAGGTACAGGTACAGGAGACAATGCGCGTTTGGACCCACTTGTCGATAGCTAATCGCTACGTTTCGACACACATTTACGCTCTCTTTGTCAGACCTCGGGCGCGGCGTCACGTGGTTAGCTGCTGTGATCTCAGCCGAGCTGGGTGCACGTGCGAGGTCGCCCTGTTATTGGGAACAGATGAGGAAATCTGCACTGGCTCCCTCTTCCCGGGGCGTGATCAACCGTCGGCTGTAAACAAGGTCCGCTAATCTTGATGCCGAGACAGCGGAGACACGCGGGGCTGACTCCCCCGCCCACCGAAACCCTCTGTGTACAGGACGGGCCTTTCCACCCCGACGCCCACCCACTCCCAGCGGGGCCGTCCTCCTCCCCCCTCGGCTCGGCGCAGGTGCACCCCACGGCAGGGGATAAACACGGACCTGTTCTCCCAGCCCCGAGAGCATTAGGGCCCTTAATCTCGCAATCCGCCCATCCACATTAAAAGCCCTTTATCTGCGCTTCTGAGAACAGCTGGCTGCAGCTGTGAAATCTCCCTTAACCCTTTTCCTCCTCGCTATCCCTCGCACCGCACGACCGCTTCCTGCCTCTCCCCTTGTCCGCCGCACTGACCACGCGGACCTGGTCAGTCTGACGGCGTCGAAGCATCGAGCCGCATTTATGGACTGAGAAATTTACCCAAGGTCGCATTGGTGAACATGAATGGGTTCTTCCTTCTTCGGTCTGACTTCACTTCAAAATAACTAAATAAATAAAAAAAACTGCTAAATAAACGTCAACGGTCAACCCCAGACCGCCCTGCTCAGCGTCCGTTATATTCCGCCTCACCCCTCTCGTCCCCTCTCTCTCAGTCTCTCTCTCCCTTACCCCCTTCTCTCCTCTGAATCCCATTAGAGGGGTATGGCAGTAATTAGAGGCCGGGGCGAAGTGCAGTTGAACACAAGTGGGCACGTTTACTGCTTCCTTTGAGAGGAAACAAGCGGCCTTCATCACGGCCGGTCGACATGTGATAAATGTAAAACACGGAGAGGAGAACGCCGGGCGGCTGAGGAAACATGATCCGTGGCAGCAACAGCCCAGTCCGTTTCTGCCGTTTCCCCACATTATTACTATTGTGATCAACAACAATAACATATGGATATAATTATATAATTACTATGAATACAAATGGTCATTCATAATAATAATAATAACAATAATAATAATAATAAGGCTTAGCAGACACGTGATTAAACACACAGATATCGATTTTATGCTGAACAGACTCTTGCAGCTGGTTATTTACTGAAGAAACTCGGATTCATTTCCTTCTTGCCGGAAACTAAAAGATCGTGTAAAATTCAAACCCGGAGCATCTGGCACCAGAGGGCGACGCTCGAACCGCTGGCCCTCGGGCGGACTCGGGTGCACAGCTGGGCAGAGCGTTTTCCGCCTGCACACACCCCTTCCACTGAACGGGGCGCAGTCCTGGAAGCCGGCGCAGTTGACTCGCGTTGGAGACACTTACTGCTGTTCGCTGCGTAATTCATCTAAACGACTCTGAGCTTCGCATCAGTCAGAGGGCGCTCATTAGCAGCTGCTCATTAAGGTCCTTGAAGCCTAATTAGAAACAGACACAAGGCACACAGACCTGCTACTGTCTGCAAATGTAAGACTTAATCTCTTTTGTCAAAAATCTGAGAGTATACTGTTGTGCAAAATGCATCATTTCATTCAATGGTTGCCTGCTTGTGTGACTTTTTGCCAGCTATTATTGAACTTAACACTAATAATCGGACGTGAGAGGCCGATCGTAGCTGTTCCAGCAATGGGTTCAAGTCATGTAGAAGGAGGCCACTAAGTGCTTCCCAAACACAATGAGAGGTTGAGCACCCAGGGGGATGAAGCAGGGCGACCTCTGTAAGAGGGGGCGTGCGGCAGGGGCTGTGTGGACCGCAGCTCTTAAGACACTTCCCCAACACCTGGCCGCCTGGCGGAGGACGGAGGCGGGTGACTAAACGCATTAGCACATGTGTCTGTCCCGTACCCCCACACCCTCGCGCCCGCGCCTGCCCATTTCCGCCTCCCCACAGAGACCACCGCGCCTCTCCCCCCCCCCCCCAATGCCTTTCTAACAAAACAACCGCGACCTGATAATGGAGGGGCCCGCGGCCAGTGCTGGTGTTACACAAACTAAGGGGGGGGGCTGATTAGCAGCGCTGATTAAGGGAATTCTGGGCTCTTGCTTGTGGTTTCTGGGAGTTACAGTTACAGTGCGGACTGTTTCAAATGGGGACCTCCCTCTCCAGGAGTTCACATACTGAGCTTTCTCACTGGGAGTCCCTTTAACACTCGAGCTCGGGCCCCCTGATGGTGTCACTGGTTCAACACGGCATGCGCAGGCCAGCACATTTCCAGTGCCGGGAAGGTCGCTCATCGTTGTTTGTCTTTTAGGAAAGGAGATCTCCAAAGCAACGGCTGACTTCCCGCAGCGTAACGATTACCGGGCTGGACACATCCTGCCCGCTGGCTACAGCGGGTGACATCATCTCTCTGTGACGTGTTTATATTGTTTTAACGCCTAGCAGAGCGCACTGCCCCCGAGGAGCTTGGCCAGGGAGGGATTAAATTTGCAGTAAAATCCGTCGTAATTAAATGCTGGTAGGCGACCGGAGGGTTTTATGAATCGGTAATTGCTTATAAAGGGCGGAGCACATTGGCATTGGGGGCCTGTTAACCTCACCGATCCGCACCCTGAACTTCAAACAGCCCAGCCTGCGCTTTAACACTTTGTGCACCTATAAAAACAGAACCCTTCTACCCTCAGCCCTTTGTGAAGTGACGTTATTGAAGCGGTTTTCAGCTTGTTCTCTGTCGGTTTTCCTCTCTGTTACCTTTCAGTGGGATCACTGCCTTCATTGAATCCTTTTGCTCAAATTTATCAGAATGAGGCTGTCACAAAGTCCCCCCGGGGGAAAGCAAAGACACGACCCACAGAACTGCAAGGAAAAGTCCAGAGACGCAAATGTGGACGAGAGAAAACAGCAGAGGGTCAGTAGAAGGGAATCACTTCAACCCATCTCACACCTTAATCCACCTTGGTCAAAGTCTCTCATGGTACTTAAACCCACAACCCTTGACTTCACCATGCAGCGCTCTAATCCCCACACACCTGAGGCGTTTCGCGCCGTTGGCTGATTCGGACAATCGCTGGTCACATGACCAAAGAGCCAGCCCGTGCCCATTCGGGGATGTGTTCTCTAACAAACACCGAGGGCACGGGGGATGGCGCGGTCCACATGCTCTGCTGCCGCTGGGTTAAATTGTTCTGTGCTTTTCCTCTGTTCTCTAATTTAGCAGCGGCGGTGGCCACGCCCTGCTGGCGGCCTCCGCAGCTGGTCAGGCCGCCTCTCATTATAGACTTCTCCGGCATTCACAGTTTCTAAGTAAATGTTTTCATATTTTCCGCTGAACCCAGGGCAACACGGATGGCGCCCATGATGCACGCGTCGTTTAAGAGCACTGCTTGTTTAGCTTAATTGAAATCAGACTTTGAAAAAAAAAAAGGATGATATTTGAAGCTATCGCATCCCGTTTGTTGTTGCAGCTGGTGAGTTTTCCGAATTGGCTGTAACATTTAGCATTAAATAAATATTCACTGGTAAACTGGCCTATTTTTTGGGCCTTGAAAAACACAAACACGTGCTGATAACTTCATTTTAAACTTTTAGCTCCCGTCACATCCGCGCGGATGCGGAGCTCATGTGTGGCCTGCGGACATCGGTGTAATACCGCTCCACGCCTGTGCCCAGTCGCCACACACAACATCCGGGCCCCCCGAAAAAAACCCACCTTCTCTTACATCAACAATCCTTTCTTCTATCCCGCCCCCTCCCACGCCCCACCAATCAGGATTTATTATGTGCCTCTTTAACAACAGAGATCCCAGCTGGGTCAAGCGGACCCACTCCCTCTGGAGAAACCACCCAGGGTCTAATCTAGGATTCCAGCCCTATCTGGTGCACCGACCTCCGGCTGCATGCCCAGCCGACTTCAGGCTCAAACTTCCACACAAAAGGTAAGCCCAAGGGCACTCACACTGCACCACGTTGGACACAAGTCAGGGCACGTAAGGTCAGCGAAAGGCATAAATCAAGCCCAGCACGTCGATGAAAATAATGATATACCGAGCAGGCCAAAATGAGATACACAGCTAATTACTTCTGGGCCGTACATGGTTTTTTTTCTCTTTTTGGTGGGTGATAACGCCCATATGAGTACAGTAATATGACTACGGAAGTGGGTACTGAAACGTTACTGGAAATCATGAAAGGCTGAGACGGTCAGGATTGGGCGAATAAAAACGTTTAGGAAAGGTCTAGCTGCTATCGTTGTGAGTTTGAGTCCATTCTAGTGCAGTAACTGATTAAAAACGGTTTCTTTGTGCCACCGTCCCACAGCTCACCCAGACGGGCCTTGGCACAAATGGCTTATCATCGCCTGCGCTCAGTGCCAGTCTGCCGCCAAGTCGCCCACGGACTGCCCACTTCCTGTTTCTGAATCCCACTCTTTATTGGTTTGAATAACGCAGTGACCGGTCACCGGGTCGCCTGGATGTTCAGCACCACCTCTGTGTGTGAGTGTGGGTGTGGGTGAGTCAATACTTGTGTGAGTGAGTGAGTGAGTGAGTGAGTGAGTGAGCGTTCGATTGCTCGTGTGTGTATTGTACAGCATTTCATTTTAGGACTAAGAGTTGACACTTTGGGTTAAACGGGCCTTTCTACTTCCAGGAAAACGGGCCTACCAAACACTCAATGCAACCATCACGCAGTTTACAAGAGGCCTTTATCTGTCTCACGTATGCCACAAAAAAAGGCAACATCACCTGATGGACACCTCACAGAGTGAAGTATCTATCATCAGGATTTGAAACAAGTATATCTATATGTATATTCTCCATGTATATAGCAGATGTTTTGAATGGTGTTATATATCTTAAACCTTAGAAGGCAGGAAAATTAATTGCAGCACTAACTGACTGCAAATATCACTTTCCAGCTCATATTTTTTCTACCGCAAAGCAAAATGAACTGGCACATATCTAAGCCAGAATGTTCTTCGAATCGCAGGTCATATCTGACTGCACGTTTTATTGTAATGATCTCTTCAAATGACGAAAAAATTAAATATATAAAGGGATTAGACTGAATGTTTGGAAGCTCACCCGTCTCAAGTTCCCCCTGAAGGCCTCCAACCGTTGGGTTACTTTTGATTGTTCTTGATGGAATTCATGGAACAATTAGATGGAGAAAAGATAATTCACTCCTGTGGCAGACCAGTTAAATCCTCTCGATATTATTTTCAGTTCTGCCTAAGGCGAGAAATGCACTCCAGGGCTTGACAGACCACTCCCACAGCGGGTGCCGGCAAACCTCCCGGTTCTCCCTCGCCCACCATCACCACCACTACAATAACACCACAGGTATGCCCATGCCCATTTGATTTGCAAAGAAGAGTGCTGGAAAAACAGACTGTCCAGTCTGGGACTGTTTGAGGTTGAGCAACAGCATTGTCTCCAAACGTGACTATGTTCTCACTAAAAACAAATAACTAAATAAATAATATGACTAACACCTTGTTAAGGCGTAGACCTACAGGGTGAGTGACCTAATCCGGCCGAAACTTTAAGTTCTGGTAAATCCGTGCACATTTTCCCATTAGATTGCTTTCGGGGCCCTGTTACTTTCCTGTTAACACGCATTATAAAACCCAGTGAGCTGGCGGCTGCCTGTGTGGCATCCCTCCAGAGACAGGTTGTGCCGTGCCGTGCCGTGCCCTGCAGCCTCCAGAACAGAAACAGCCAGAGCACTTAACCATTGTTTGCGTGTGACTCACCGTCTGTGTTTGCATATAGCTTCTCAGGTACACGGTACAAACACCCAGCAAGTTTTGCCTTTCAAAATCCTTCCCAGCAGTTCACTCAGGAGGGGAAGACACGTACCGAGGCAACCGTAGACCGACTGTTCCAGCTGTTTCCGCTCTCTTTCCGCGTCTGCTGTGCATTAAATGTAACAGAGCACCTTTACGTCCGCGAGATCGCTCAATTCCGCGCCCAAACACAGTGTTTTCTCAGATGCAGTTGTTTATGAGAGACAGCCAAAGCAACCCATTCAAAGTCACGATTTCCAGAGTTTTATGGGGACTACGTGACCGGTTACGCTACTACATGGTCACACGCAGAAACCAGTGCTTAGAGTGGGTCTTATTTTGTGTTTCAGCTTACTCAGAGCAGGCTAATCCACTTTAGCATGATAGCAGTTAAAAAACACTATGGGCCTGAAAACGTACGTCAACACATCTAGAAAAACCCAGAACGGTGCCCCCAGTTCCACTGTGAGGCGAATGACAAATAAAAAAAAAACGACCAAGTACACCGCAGGGCCCCTGATATTGCCGGGTAAAACCGCCGGCTTGGGAACGCTGTGGATTCACTTTGGCCCTCTGGAAGCTGTGGTTTGTCGAGGGGAAATGCCTTAATTCAGTGTGGCTGTGGGCTAATGCGCCTGGGACCGCCGGGACCAAATCAAATAGTTATCCAAGAAGAGCGAGGAAGTGTGAAGGGCTCAGGGCTGCCATTCAGCTGGAGAGAGGGTCCGGGAGCTCGGGGGATCTGTCAACACCGCTGTTTTCTGCGGGAACTGGGTTTGGGAGATTCCAGGAGGGGGGAAACTGTTTTTTTTTCCCCCGTCTCTGTATTTCGCTCACAACTTATCTATCTCTCTCTTTTCAACCATCTCTCTATTTTGCTCACCACATTTCTATCTCTCTCTCTTTTCACCCGTCTCTCTATTTCACTCACCACTTATCTATCTCTCTCTTTTCACCCATCTCTCTATTTTGCTCACCACATTTCTATCTCTCTCTCTTTTCACCCGTCTCTCTATTTCACTCACCACTTATCTATCTCTCTCTTCACCCATCTCTCTATTTTGGTCACCACTTATCTATCTCTCTATTTTACCCCGTCTCTCTATTTCACTCACCACTTTTCTATCTCTCTCTTTTCACCCGTCTCTATTTCACTCACCACCTTTCTATCTCCCTCTTCCCCTTTGTTTATACCCCTCATCTATACCGCTCTACCTTTCTCTTTCAATACTTCTCTCTCTTCATCCCATCTCTCTCTCCCTCTCTGTTTCCTACCATGCCCTCAGACAATCATACCTTTGTCCTGTGTCAGAAGGGGGGAAAAGAGCTACCACACAGGAGATGAAAGTAAAGCACTTCCCCTAAATTTTGCGGGGTCTGAACCGCCCAATTTTCCCCAACCCGTCCCGACACGCTCTAAAAGACGGGGACCACCAGAAGGGAAACGTGTGGGGGAGCTTCTTAAACCGCCATGCCTGATCTAAGGAAAACTATTTGCAAGTATCTTTCCATTTAGGGTGACAAATGTTTTTAAAGTAAATTCCAAGTGGAAACGTTCATCCTCAGTACGAGCTTAACATTTTGCGGAGTGATTTCAGATGCTGGTGATTGCAGAAACGTTTTATTATTGACCGTTTACTGATCTGTGGCCCAGGAAATATGCTGGGTTTTTTACTGCAGTAAATTTGCAAACGTCCTATTGGCAAAAACATACGCAGAATCAGACCGTAATGTACCGAACACCTGCCAGGGTCATGAGCCCAGTGCTTGAACAAAGCTCCGACAGATTGTGCCAAGGTATGGGAAAGGGAACACACTAATGTCGGAGAAACACCCACAGCCACAGGTCGCGTGTCAGCACTGTGGTGTGTTATCTCCGGCAGGAAGTGAGTTTGTAATGCAATAACTAAGAGGCTCTCCCTTCTCGCGTGCGAACACACACACACACACACACACACTCACACACACACACACACACACACACACACACACACACACACACACAGTGCGTGTGTAAAGTAATCTTGGGATAGAGAACAGATTGTGACTGTACAAGCATCTGGGACCATGCACCACGTACCCCCAATCTTTTGACAGGCGCCTGCTGAAACTTCAGTCATGCAAAACCAAGCCACTCTAAACCCTGTCTCTCAGCACCTTGAAATGAATGCCTTGGAAATATAATGCAGAGCTGTTGTCATAACATTTAACCCTCATGGTGCGCCACACATCTCCGTTCAGAAGATGAAGGGTCTTCTGGCCCGCTTTCCATACGAAAAGCGCTCTGGACTCAAAGTTACTTAAAGGAAAAAGAATCAAACTTAGGATGACATCTCACGAGATTCACGGGTTATCCTCACAGTCAGGAATCAGGCGGTAACAATGTCACACAAGTGACAGATACCTTCACAAACAGTACATACAGTACAGCGAGCAAAGGAAACATCACAATGGAAAAAAAAATATTTATGGAACCCATCAATTTCTCATGCTCCGGTCATATTTTGTAAATATGTTTAAACAAAAACATCAAAAAAACCAAAGGAAAACGTGGCGAATGCCCTTTAATCTCCAGAAGGGGGAAATTCCAAAGCATGCAGTGGTTATGCTAAAGCGATGATCCGTGGATTTCTAGCTTTTCCAAATGTCTGAAAATGATGTCCGCCCTGCCCCAGCGGCCTTTTCATGATCGACTCTCAAGCTTAAGCTGCAGAGCTACGGGTCCGAAAAGGGGCGGACCATTTCCCCTATCCATGCCCCACGAAAGTGTGCGCTTCAGGGCTCTACTTAGAGCTGGTTCCAGCACATGCCCCGTAGAATCGAAGCCTTCTGCGAGCTTTGTGGTCAAATATGACTTGTCTAAAAAAAGGCCGAACCTAGAAGCTCCCACTGTAATTACACATTTCGGAGAACGATATGGTGTCACCTCCCAGTCTGTTGCCAAACACACCAACTACCATCTTTATAGGGTGAATGAGGGATCGCAGCCCTTTTGGAACTATGTACATTCTTTAGAGAAAACTAAACTTATTTCCTGGTTTAGGACTTTTCATAAAGGACAGTATACAGAATCCATTCACAAATATTGAACTGAAACACTGATCAAGATCATGGAGCAATCCTACAGTGATAGCTTAAAATATCTTCAAACAATACGTTTTGAGCATTGTATAATTGTATTACATCGATGGGGTAAAACAAGTTTTGCAATGCTGAACAATCCAAAAATGATTACCAAATCTGGGCATTTCTGAGACTGAACCGCGAAACTAACCGCAAATTATCAATAGCCTAGATAAGAGAAAACTAGACAGGTCTGTTTTTGTATCAAAACCGCGGTATTTGTGACTACATTGTTTACACACTAATAACAACTAACACTAACCGTTGTCCACTATTCAGCACCGTTTATAGGACTACGAACTCAAAATAGTTTACGCCGCACTCGGGTTACGAACGAACAAACTAAAGACAATCGCGTGTTTCTCATCGCAGCCGACGTCTGCCCCTCCGAGCGTGGAAAGGTATAGGTCGTAAATTGCTGATTCCAGTCCAGCTCGGTCAAACACCTGAACATTAGTGGCTTAGCACAGCTGGCGGAAAAACAGAGGTACGCAGGAATGCGGCCCGGTAGGATTCCATCTCTAGACTAAATTGCTTTGCACTACAAACCCAGGCTATGTTTACTAAAGTTAGAGAACTGAACGTTCGAGGTAGTCAGGCTTTCTTCGACTGTGATGATATACAGTAAAGATTAACCTAATGCTATATAGTTATACAAAATATATAAATTTTTAAATGCCATTCTGTTTTTGTCGGGTTAACTGCAGAAGCCTACTTAGACCATCTCGAGGATACGAGCCAGGTTCCGTTGATAGATAGCTTTAATCCGATTTTACTGTTACACCTCTGCCCCAGTACGCGGATCCTTAATGAAATCCATTTAACACATTCGAGTTTAAATAAAAATGTCGACCACATTTCACATCCGCGTCTTTATCATCGTATTCCCTGATGCGGGACATTTAACGTTAATTAGACCGGGTTATTTTGATCTTTTTAGATATAAATTTGAAAAGTTACTGATTCAGATTCACGCTCCTTTTCGGTGAAACAAAACAAGATAATTGTATCAAAACAATGATTGTGTACCCCATGCGGATCATGAAAATACAATTTTAGTAACCAATAAACGACGAATTGGTTGGGGACATACCTAGGTTGACAAAGCTCATGACCATATCAGCATCGTTGAGGAAGTTGTTGTCCTGCAGCGTTGCAATTGGTGGTCCCTGGGTGGTGAAGATTGGCTTGTAAGGATAGGAATAGCCGTCTTCCTCTCCTTCTGTGGACATGGCATTGTATAAGTCCAGCATGAACATCGGGGCTGCGTTCTGCTTTCCATGGAGGTGCGGCCGAGGCCGGTGAGGCAACCCCAGGATAGAGAGGATCTCGCGCTGCATCTCCCGGCGCTCCTGGCTCTTCAGACGCCGGTGGATAAAACTTGAGTGGACTTCGTTGTCTAAAGTAAAGTTTGTGAAGGTTTCGGCGAGGACACAGCAGCCCCACACAATGACTAGTGCAGGAGCACTACTATCGAATAGCGAAACCATGTCGAAAGCAATGGTTTTAAATAGTATTAAAAATAATTATACACTCAAACTAAGGGACAACACTAAACGAAGATTTAAATAGCAGCGAACCAGATACAGTTTAAATATTTACAATACAACCTACTTATAAAATAAATGTAGTTTTCCCTCTATCAGCTGAGCGCCCTCATATTGAGGGAAGGGTCCCCCAGTGGATACATCAATTTCGGACGGTGTCCAGTTTTGTTGGTGTCCCCTTTAATCCAGCAGTGTATGTATTCCTCCACTCCCGAAATTGTCCTAAAACGCCAGGATGTCTGGTTTTCTTCTTGTCACGAACAACCTCTGAAGTTGTCAAGAAGCGTTGCAAGCACTGCGATGCCTAATCGGAGCGCAGACAGCAAACTTCGAGGAGGCGCTATTTGCAGGGAGGGGCGGGCGGCAGCTGCTATTGCCGCTGAACAAAGCGCAAGTCTTGAGAGAGAGGGATGAGTGATCGAGGTCAGGGTGGTAAGGGGGGCGACACCAAGGTTATCTTTCAAGGTGTTATGATAAAATGGGTGGAGACAACGGTCCTCTCTTGCGTCAGATCTGTATTGTAGACATTCAAAGGACATGTCTACTTCATTGTCCAGTCGCTCATTTCTTTTGTTGTTAGTCAACAGCGGTAAATGTCCCTACTTGTCCGCCATAGGCTTATAAAGCAAAGTCTTTTGTTACTGGTATTCAGTAAGGCAGCCAATTGTCTCGTGGAGAGCTTGTTCAGGTAAAATAGTCGACGCCTTGAGGGAATGGTCGGTTGTGTGGATTATAAATTTTAAGTTCGAATGCCACGGATTATATTACAAATGAAATGTTAATGGAATATGCCTACTTTTTTGATAGTTACTTTCCTAAAACTAGACAATAGTGGAGGACGTGTGTCTAGTTTTAGGAAAGTTACTATCAGAATATTACGGATACAAGAGAATTGCATCAAAACAATGACTGTAACCCATGCGGATCCTGAAACTACAAAGCAAATATAAAAATTATTACTATTATTACTAATATTACTATTATTAATATTACTTATTGCAAGTTTTGAAGGCAATAAGTAATACCCACTTAGATTAAGTTGTACCCTTCGCGGTACCCACGGATGTAATGATGAGGAACGAGGTAAAACCTGCAGCGTATAATGTTCCACATCGTCCAACCAATGTGTTGGTTCTGACAGGCCTAACAGTTTCGAAAGGACGGTAACATACAGATTCAATAAATCAGATATTTTTTTGGCGCGACAGTGCGCGTGAGATTTTTTATTAATGTGTGAACGTAACACATGGTATTTGTTTTCTTAGCTGGTGCCCTTAGCGATGGTGACTTGCATTGTGCACCCTTTCACATTGCATCTGGGCGTTTTGTTCAAAAACTCCTTTAAGATGCATCAGCGGTGTGTCTTTGTGTGTGTAAACTCTGCATTAAAGTGTGAGAAAGGGCATCAAACGGACTTTAAACTGAAATTTTCCCCAGACAGTACTGTGTACGGAGACTTATAAGGCCCAGCAGCTGGCTAATGTGATGTCCTGTGCAGCAGAAGGCACCATGCTGTTGGAGCAATGAATGAAGCCCCAACTATGGATGAGTATAGCATGGACTTTGTGCTCAATGTTACAACTGCATAGCCAGGAAATGGGCAATAATTGCATTATTGCACCACAGAAAGCAGGGTTATGGGTGCAGATGTTTTCCAGCTGCTGAACCCTAGTTCTATCAGGCTCCTCCTCAGCCCAGTCAGCCTTTTTAAACACTACAGTTAATGTCACTTTTCTAACCCCCGCACGTGCACCAGTGTGAACCCATGTTTTAATAATGGTCACTTTTTTTTGGATCAGACTCCCTCACGCCATGGAATTGTAAATAGTTTCACAGCTAGCTGTATGTTTTTACAGCTTTGCAAGGCATTTTGGTATAAGACCAGGCAGGTATTTTAAAGTTACTATGAAAGTCCAGTTAGAGCTCAGTTATATGGCCAGAGAGCTAGTTGGTCAGTTATTGATTTCCTGCTATTATCAACCCAATGCCATTGTGGCACGGGTGCCCGTCTTGCTCTAGTGAGTGCAGTTGGTCTCCATTTTAGAACCGCTCCACTTAATTCGTACGTGGTTTGGATTTTAACTGGCAATGCGGTTTGCTCTCCAGGTTATCCCTTTATGGCTTTTAGATGCCTTTCAGTAGTAGACCACAAGTTTAAACTGAAGTGAATGGCAGCACATGTTTACATTGCAGCAGGTTCTGATTGAAGAGTTTAAAGGAACAGGGCTCCGACTAAGAATGTCCGAGGTCGGAATGTGGAAGCCAGGCCTTCGGTGCCCGCCCCTAGAAGTGGCACGCAGGCATAGGGATGGTCAGTCAAACCAAGGACAATAGGAAACGGGCTTTCTTTTGTTCTGGACATATAGCCCCCAATGACCCGCCCGGTGCACCGCGGCAGAGACCGTGGCCGGGCAGGGCTGAGCTCACCGAGGGGCCTTTGACCAAGCAGCGAGGCAGGAGGGAGAACGCAGCCCCCACACTGGCTATTCACTCACCTCTGCCCCTGCTTGCTCCTCAGGCACCACGACTTCTAAACTCACGTTCTCGCACACAACGCGCTAGCGTGTTCCCCTCTCTCCCAGCACTGTCACCACGTACAAACACTCTCAACCGCATATACGGTCACCTGGGTCAATCCTGATCCATTACCTTCGTAGATTGGCTTAGCCATTTACATATTACCCTTGCGAAGAGGTGGTGATCGTGTGTATAAGGATTCCCATCTGGGAAAAGGGACCGGTTTGGCTGGCTGACGTGTGAAGCATGGTGACGAGGTTGATGACGGCCGGCTAACCTTTTGCCTAAATGCTGTGCATCATTTTCATCTGTGCGTCGGAGCATGACACCACGCTGTGTAACGGCTCCCAATGGAACGCGTGTTTCCAACCGCTTGATCCATGTTCTTACAGCTTTGACAGGGGTCAAATTAATATTTACTTCAAATGTTGCCTTAAAATGCCACAGGCTGTGCTCCTTTGAAGGCTGAGGGCAGTTCGCAGCAGGCCACTCTGCAGAGGATACTGTAACGGGTGGGGGGGGGGGGGGGGGGGGGGGGGGGGGGGGGGGGGGGGGGGGGGGGGGGGG
>JAOYSI010004293.1:0-14422 GCA_025775065.1 Hiodon alosoides
AAAGTTGAAGTGTACCTATGATAAAAATTACAGACCTCTACATGCTTTGTAAGTGGGAAAACCTGCAAAATCGGCAGGTTATCAAATACTTGTTCTCCCCACTGTATGTGTTTACTGGAGGGGAGATAAAGGGGTTTAACAACACAAACCATAACAGTTAAACTGTATGGAGAATTTACAATTCTGGAAGGATAACTTAGCATTTTAAGGCCCAATGTGTAAATCAGTACAGGATGCCTTTAATGCAGTCGTCTACCATTTGAGTAGAACCTATCCATTAGCCATAGCAGAATGGCTAATAAAAGTTGCATAAACTTCTGCTTTGCTTAATTAATACTTAATACTACAGAGTTTTGTCTCGTCTTGTAATCAAATCTGGTTTTCATTGAATGCGCCCTCATTGTGCGAAAGGAAATCCCTATCACAGAGCGTGAGTTTGTCCTTTTTCTTGTTAGTGCAATACTTTGCTTTGTCGGACCTAGCCTTTCATCGCTTGCGGTTTTATTCTGGAAGAATTTTTTTCTCTGCTACACAGTGTGTCTTTGTCCCATGTGCCCTATTTCCCTTCAACCAACCAATCATCGCCCTTTCCACGCTCCACACCCAGATCTGAGCCCCCTAATCAGTTCAAGGTTGGACCTCAAAGGTGCTCAAAGGGTTCCATCTCTATAAAGCTGGGAGCAGAGGTGGAAAGAGTTGGCCCACAACAGTCCATGCCTATGGTCAAGTGCATGAGAACTACATGTGTGCTGGGTTTCTGAGCACACAATAAAAGACTGATTATGTGACAATATAGGAGGTAGGGCCAAGTTTTGGTTCACAGCTTCTCCTCCTCTCATTTGTCATGGGTGAGCCGATTGAGGACCAGGGTCTTTGTTTATTCACACAAACATGTTCCAGTCTGCTCGTGTCTCTGACAGTGCTGAGAATTTTACACTTTTCCCAGCCTTGTGTTTTCACAAACAAACGTGCAAATCCTTGAAAACCGAAGAACAATGCATTACCGAAGACATGCTGAAGAGGGTCTGATAGAGAAACAGACATAGAAAGAGACGGAGAGAAAGAGTTTACTGGCGAAAACTTGGCAGGAGTGCATTCATAACAGTAAGGCTGCAAAAAGAAAAACAAACAAAAGGTCATGCAAGCCTAAAGAACTGGTATTGCTAGATACGTTGATGGAACGTTGAAGGAGTTTTCACAGCTCATCATGCAATGTATTCACAATATTACTTTGGCATTGTGGCAAAGTCTTCATATTACTGCCACATCATGTAAGAGAATGTTGCATGTTCATACTGCATCTGTCTTCTACCTTTGCGATTCTTTGTCACAAATGTACATTATAGGTCAATGCCGCTAAAATCAACATCTCTACATCATTAAACAGAAAATATGACTTTCAAAACCTGTGTGCACCTGTGTTAATGCATTTTTTTAACATTGTAGAACTGTTGGCGACACGTTAGCTGTGATTGCACTTGGTCTCATAGGATGCATCTTGGGAGGATTTTGTCCATTAAAAAGACAGCGTATGTGGGAGAAGTGGACATTTTTGTGAGGTAAAGCTTTCCATCATTTCCCTGGCTGACGTCACTGTTCGAGTTTGATAATTGGTTTCTGTAGCACTACAAAAGTATTTCTGGGAGTAATGGGCTGAGTTTCCTAGCCTACCATAGGGTATTTTAAAATGTGATGAAGTGTGGGGCACTGTGGTCGAGGGCCAGTAATTTGCGCGGCCTCTACCCGTTTTAAGGTAATGTAGTCCTGTTGGCCTGGCGCAGTAGGACTACGATTCCCAGGAGGCGTGGGGCGAATGGGCAGCCGTTTTAGATAAATTTGTTAATTGGGTAAGTGATTGAACAGCTGCCTTCAATTAAACCAATTGGCAGCCTTTAAAAAGGACAGGCTCAACAAGTTAGTTGAGGAAAGTTGGAGTGTGAATGCTGAACTGGAAGCAGAGGTGGTTGTGAAAGAGTGTTTTGAGCTGGTAAGTAGCATAACTGCCTGGACAGTTTGTTTGGAATAATTGTATAGTTAGCACTCTAGAAAGGACTTAGGCATTTGTTTGTGTATCTTGATTATTTTTTAATTTTTTTTCTTTAGTTTGAAGCACTGTAAGTGATCATGCAGGTACTGTCCTGTTTAAACATAATTCCTAAATAATTCATAAGTTTGAGTTTTATTCTAGAGGATGGTGTAAAAGACTTTCAGAGTTGTAATATGTAATGCATCCTGGCACATCTCCATTCCTGTGTTTTCTGCGACTTCTCATTCCCATGTTTCACTAAGCAGCCATGCCTCCTTAAAGGTCATAACAATCTGATAATACTGCTAGGCTTTTAAAGGAAACCAATGAATGAATGAAACTACATCCCTGCAGACCCTTCTATAATGAAAATTCTGGTTGGGGGTAAAATGAACAATGTTATTAAAGAGGATATCTCAGGATTTGCTCTTGTACTAGTTTGGGTAAATAATCTTAGCACTGCTTTTGCTTTGTAATCTTTACATCATGGAAGGTTGGTGAGATGCCACTGGCCACATCCTGATGTGACACTAGTTGCATCCTGACAGCTTAGCTGGGTTTTTCAGGGCAAAACACTGAGGTATTTAATTTATCGTGTGCGTGTGTACACGTCTGCGTCCGCCCCAGGGTTTCCAGGAACCTGGCGAATAGCAGGTTTACCCTGAAACGTAATCGACCCATCTGGTTAACCATAAAACCGTAAGCTCATTGTTGTGTCTGGCCCAGGCTATAAATTTTCAATATTACAGTCCAGGCCTGGGGAACAGGATGTTGTACTATTTGCCCTTAGGACAGGATGTTGCACTGTAGGCCTCTGGGACAGAATGTTGTACCTTAGGCCTGGGAGACAGGATGTTGTACTGTAAATCAAGGTGAGAACGCTGCATGAGTTTGCAGGTTTCCCAAGTAAAGTATTTTCTTAAATTAGGATTTTTGATACATTGACTTATGTGAGAAAAGCAGACTAAACGATTGTTTAACGAGTAGTTTTGTCAAACGGAAAGGACATGGATAATAATAATAATAATAATAATAAAAGCTAGCCTTGTAGCATTGCCCTGTAATTACAGAAAAAAACAGGGCTGAAACCATTTTCTTCCCCTTTTTCAGTCTGCACTACCACTGACTGAAGTTAGAAGTGAGCTTTAACCAAGACCCACCAGCACACACAAACAGTTGGGTCTGCACTTATCGCAGGCACCAGCTATGCCCAGTGCTATAACAGCTCAGCTTTGATTGGGCTCGGCACTTTATAAATGCATCTTGGAGCCTTTGTCAGCAAGCTGTCCTTTTCTAACCGTGGCCCAAGCGCACACGTGTTAGCCCGTGGTGTCACTGCTATGCTCCATCCCCTGTCATTCATCTCAGATGGTCTTTGTCTTCCTCTCTAATGAGAGGGTGGCGTTCCAGGCGCCTGAAACCTCAGGAGTGGGCAGCCAGGACAGCGGTCCGTGAAGCACCGGTTAGATGTTTATGGTCATGCAAATTTAATTCCCCACCCACCTCCGCCACTGCCGCAACCTTCCTGCCTCTGGCCTGGGACAATGGGGTCCTTAATTAATCTGTCTGGCTTTCAATGTGGTCTCCACTAGGGTTGACCTGATTGTACCCCAGTCTAGGTTTATCAGCCTCTTGTGTTGCCTTGGTAGCAGTTTTTTTTTTTTCCTCGTCAACCTGTGTCAGTGTAAAAATTGTGAGCATGTGGTCCTGAATCTGTTAGAAATAAGGGAAACTCCCTGTTTTGTGAGACTCTCGGTTGCCAATCTATTTTTTGTCATTTCATCATTGACTGTTATTACAATTTTCCCTTTAAGTAAAGAGCTATAGTACAATAAATACACATTCCAGAAAAGGAAGTGGCTCTCTGGGTTGGACATCCAAATCCTGCATGGTTTTCATGGGCTGGAGCTCTCAGAGCT
Source organism: Hiodon alosoides (assembly GCA_025775065.1). NCBI lineage: Eukaryota > Metazoa > Chordata > Actinopteri > Hiodontiformes > Hiodontidae > Hiodon > Hiodon alosoides. The sequence continues at coordinate 3,946 of JAOYSI010004293.1, forward strand.
CGGTGAGAAACTAGATGAGTCACTGTCTGGGTGCAAAGAGAACTGGCGTGTTTAAGGAAATTCAGGTGTTGAATTGTTGAGACCAGGTCATTCTAAAAATTTTGGCTTTTTAAATTTTCCTGAATAATGTGTCACTGCACTGACTTGACATGATTTTATTTATTTTCAGGGAGCTGTGATGTTAAAATGCTTAGTGGAGGTGACACAAGGAAACGGGGTGCCAGTCTTCACTAGTGGAAGATTGCTTCTCCCTTCGTTTCTCTGGAGTCGGATGCCTAATGTTGTGTGTGGACAGTTCCGTTCTCCTTCATCCTGCCATAGTACAGTTTGGGGAGTCCCTTCCATGTACCACGCTATGTAATTCTGAACACTTGAACATCCAGCTCAGCTTAAAAACATGCAGCTGAGCTAAAACCACTCCCGGTATTTGGAAACCTTTTTGTTTCTAAAATAAAAAGAATGGCATGCTTATCCCATGATCACTTCAATAACTGTGGAGTTTACCGTGCAGCCAAAGCTGGTCATAAAAATGGCCAAGAATGGATTCCGTGTGGGGCAGTCACGAAAGCCCTACTGCAGGCCTCATCGTTGAGAGTGTCAGTCCGGGAGGGAATGGATTCAGCGGGGAGGAAAAAACTACACTGACACCCTAAACAGCAAGAAGATGAAGGAGGCCAGTTATTTTTTTTCAAACTTTATATACTATGTTCGCATTGATCTCGGTTAAAATTAATTTGGTTTCGGGTTAGGAGACGGATAATATGGAGCGGGGTGGACAAGAGACCAAGTGACAAGACCTCCAGTAATCTTAGTTTTCACTGAAGCCGTTTTTGTTGTTGTCGGCTCTGAGGGGTAGACTTACTGATTGTTATCACAAAACACGCACAATAACCATGAAATGGAGCTGCGGACCTAATCGTCCCTCTCCCCTAACACCCGTATTTAAATTTCTACAATGTTCACAAAATTGCCCTAGCAATGCTTTCTGGGTATGAAGTGTTAGAAAACTGGTGTTTCAAGTAGTGTGAGTTCATGAACATGAACAAAATGTCCCACAGCCTGCTGACTTCACACACGTACATAAGCCACGGACATGTACGCACATGCACACATACTTAAACTTTTATAAAACTTTTTTATATAACTATATATATATAATTATACTAATTATAACAGGCAAAAAGTGTCCCTTCATACAGGCCAGGGTGGACTAGCTGACATCTGGGGAATTTCTTCAGGCTTACCAATTGAAGGCTTCTCAGAATGACTCTGACAGGAACAGGCTTTCCTGGAACCACGATTAGAGTGAAGTGGAGGCTGGCCAATGAGATGGGATTGCCTGCCTTGCCCTCACAGCCCCCTTCTCCTGATGGGACCTGTGCCTATCCCTACTTTGTATCCTAGCCAGCTGATCGTTTCAATCGGTTAAATACTTCAAGCCGAGCGCTACCAACCACTGGACCTTACAGCGGTCAGAGCAGCCATAGCTTTCATTGCAATTGAGCCCTGTGGTCAGTTCTGCCAAAGCAGGCAGCGCAGCTACCGGGCCGAGCACTGCTGCTGATGTCGCCAGTCTCTTAACCAGCAACCTTTTAGGCGAGAGCAGGCCATAGCTGACCCTGTTAAGATGCTAAGCCAATTGGAGAACAGTAACTGCAATGGCATATGCTTAGCTCACATTAAACTGCACCCTCTGTGCCCTGAAGACGAGTTAGGACCCACCATTAATCTGCCCTACTTGCGTTATTTGGTGTTTTTCATTACATCCAAATCGCTCTCTACTCTCTCCCTGAGTGTGGTTATTTGGCCAGGGTTCAACCTTTATATTTTCTCTCCCTCTCTCTCAGTGTCAGACTGTAGCGCATAGTCAGCCAAGCCCGTGGTGTCATCCTGCCTCCTCCACGGAAGATTTATTGACCTGACTGAGTGTCGGGAAAGCGTAGTGCTATCTTCTATTTATTTATTTTTTGTGTGTTTTCTCCCCAATATTTTGATTTGCAACGGTGCTGATGTGTTTCCGCTAATCTCTACAAATCCTGCCAATACACACGGAGATGGTGAAGAAGTGTGACAAGTCTCTTCCAATCCCAATTGGTTTGGAATTGCAGTGCAGGTGTTGAAAAGTGAGGGATACACTACCAAACCTGTCATCTCTATCCTGTCATACTGTATCCTCACCAACACAAATAAGGATTCAGGGGCGCTCAGTAAAAAACATTTTGGCAAAGTTGTTCCAAGTTTTTAAGAACAGCGTTTTCTTATGTTATAATTTTAATAGCTTTTGAGAAAATGTGTTATTGTTACAGCCCAACAGCACAGGACCAGGTAAAAATTTATCTGACAGGTTCTGAGCTGTTTTCGTCGATGTTTCACACATAGAACTGCAGTTAAGTCGTATAATTCGCTTTTGGCTTTTAAAAGATAGGAAATCAAAATTGATAGCTGTGCCACTGGCCTCACATGCTATAACGACACATGGTAACCCGAATTGTATACGATAGTAGTTGTTGCTACCATTTTCTGCTTCATAGCACATCAGTGGTTTGGCATACATTATGTACATTAAATACAATAATTTTATTCGCACTGGGGTGCAATTGTCTGCAATCCACCCATTACCCACACATTATTTTGGATTTGGTGTCATCTATTGGGAAAACTGTGTACTGCAGAAATCAATTCTTCCGCGATACGCCTCTCCAGAACTCACTGCACAGTTTCTCCGATACCGCAGGGACGGCTGAGTTCAAAGATCATGAAACATTTCTCATATCAAGTGTGTCTCGTTATGCGTGCTTTGAAATTACTAGTTGCTGTATTCTCACCGGGAGGACACCAACACACTGACGAGAAAGCCTCTGAGCGACTGTCTGAAAACATTCGGATGACAAAATCGTCTCTGGATTCGTTCCGAACTGAAACATATATTTGCATGTATTTTTACCAGTTATCTATTGCACTGAGCAACCCATTTGCACACTAGATACACCAAATGTGGATGGGAAACTGGTTGGTGGTATTTTCACCGCTGACCGTAAATTAAATGGAAATGAAAGGGGCAGGGCGCAGTCCCAATCCTCTAGTTCCGTAGAATACAGTTCATTTCGCTCCGCGTACTCTCTCACGTCGTTTCAATGTGCTGTTAAGCGCGGATAAAAATGATAGAAAAGTGTTTACTCGTTGCTTTGGTTTTGTTTCAAAGTCGGTGTGATGACAGCCGGCAATTTGACGAAGAAATCGTGAACTTTGCGGTTGGAAATGGCACACTGTACGTCGCCACTAATGTTTCCATCTACCAGTTACTTGGCGATCTTACAATAAAAGGGAAAAGGGTTTTTTCAAATTCTCCGAACATGGTGAAGATTTTGGTACCTTTTGTAAAGAACCACACACTGATCAGCTGCGCAACCGGGGGCAATGGATATTGTGAAGTGATTGCTATTGACGATATTAAAACGACTATACACGCAGAGAACATACCAAGAATTTTGAGTCTGGGATTTTTGATGAACACTATGACAGACGTCTATTTCGTAACCGGGGGAGATAACCTAGATCCTCTCATTGCCCTGCGCGAAACCCGAGATGGAGAGGGGACTGGAGGAATTTTTTCGGAACATGGACATTCACGAAGTACACCCATTGTGAAGAGATCTGGCACCAACTTAACATCTGTTGAGTATATTGACGGGTTTCAATTGGCAACGGGACGGATATATATAATCATGAATTTGAATTTAAATGCAAACTCGAAACAAGTTAGACTTCTTTGGATGCAGAGCCACAAGGAAAAGGATAGCATTCTGAAATCCATACGAGGCGTGGAACTCAAATGCTGTAAAGACAGGCCCCGTCCGCAGCTCTTGTCCTCAGCTACGATTGACAGTTCTCTCGGACTCTGGGCAGGTGTCTTCGCCGCTGGTGACGAGCCCGACCTTGAAAACACCGCACTGGCCATTTTTAACATTAATCTAAATGACATAAATTTGGAAGAAGATTCAGATCCATATTTTTGCTCCACAAAATGTCGCAGTACGGTATGTTATTAACAAACATTAAGGAACTTTACTAATTCATATTCAGTCGCCTATTGAAATTTAGCACAGTATCAGGTTAACTAGATCATGGAATCAATGTGGTATGTCTGATTTCCAATTGTACGATGTAATGAAATGCTGTCCCGGTGTGGTCAGTCCTCCACCTTTCTAAATGTCAATCTTTAAATGGCAATACTAAATGTCAATCTTTAAATGATAATTCTAAATGTCAATCTTTAACCTACAGCTAGACTTACCCAAGAGCAATATAGAGCCAAAGGCTGTGGTATTCACATATCCATCTATGACATCAGTGGCCGCCATGATGGTCAACTCCTGGTTGATGCTTTTCGTTGGGACCGGTGATGGTCGGCTGATCAAGGTCAGTGACCAACACACCAAAACACTGGATTCTTAGACTGTTTAATTCTGCATTGGGGTCAGCCAGACAGTGCACACTGGCCAGGCTATACATCTTGCACGTAAGGTCAGAGACAAGCAACGGAAACAGTTTGGTGAATTTCATTTGCTTACAACATACAGTCCAAACTTTCTCTCATTCACACATACAGCACATTTGTGTGCAAGGTAATATTGAGGTGTTCCCCAAGCGAAGATCAACATTATTAGCTCTGCATTTCAGCTTGCCGTGGACAAGAACCTGAAACCAACATGCCCAGTCTCCCTGTACAGAAGTGATGATGACCGACCTGTGTTCTCTAGAATGCTCTTGGATCCGGTGGACAACAGACACATCTACGTGGTCTTAGGAAATGAGGTGCCTTCCACTCCTTTTGTACTCTTGTCCGTCATGTGTTTTTTATTGTTCTTTGGTAGCAAAGAGGTGAACGTTCTGCTGGTGACTTTGTGTTGCAGATAAGAACGGTCCCTGTTGCCAAGTGTGGTGGCTATAGAAGTATGAGAGACTGCTGGTCAGTACAGGACCCCTTCTGTGGGTGGTGTGTGTCTAAGAACAGGTTGGTTCTCCTCTGGGTTTAACACAATCATTTGTTTTCTAAGCTGAAGAATCTAAAGATACAGTTCTAGGGGTCCATTCTTCTACAAGTTTAAAATTTTTAGATGGTTGGGAACTGTGTGGTAAGCAGCTAAGTTATGTTTATTATCTCACTGTAGGTCTTTATTTTATCGCCAGTGTTAATTGCTCTTCAGTGTTAATCCCTCTTCCGTGTTAGTCATTTTCCAGTGTCATTCGCTTTCCTGTGTGTATCGCTCTCCAGTGTTAATTTACACTTTATTGTGTTAATCACGCATCTGTGTTCATGGCTCTAGATGCACGTTCAGTGATGAATGCAATGAGTCTGTGTGGATCTCCACACCCGAGGACTCAGCAGTGCAGGAGAAAATGCTGTCTTTTAAAATGGAGGAGAGAGCAATGGGGGACAGAAAGGTAGAATTATATCTTGCAGGTTGCTGCTTTTGATAAGGACATTTGTGTGTTTCTAATCTAACCATTTGGGTGCTTACTTTCCTCTCAGGAGATCAACATGAATGTCATCGCACACATGAGTGTGAAAACTTCTGCAAGTCTTGCCTTCTCGTGTGCCTTCATTACAGGAAGTACAACATTGTGTAACTCAACTACCTTTTCAGAACCTCTCCAGTGTTCCTGTAGCTTCCCCATTGACAAGCTGCCTACAGAAAGTCAGTATGATCTTGACATTTACCCTCTCAAGTACTCCCGTGGTTACACTGGGCATTGTGTTCTCTGCATAAATCTTTTTTTATAAGTAACATTTTAAGTCGCTGCATGCTACTTCAGACCATCATCATTTCTGCAGGTCTCAATATCACAGTAAAACTTAATGTGGGTGGGGAGAATCTCACTGAGCGCTTCGCACTGAAGAACTGCTCAGGAACGCCCAGAGCTGCCATGTGAGTCATGAGTGATGTGTGGACCCTCTCGCTTGTACTTCCATTTGCCCAAAAGAAGCGACCCTGTTGCACATGCTGAACATTTAATTCTTTGTAATTCTGGTAATTAATAGATGCTGAGGCTTTCAGGAAGGATTTGACGCTAGGAATTGTGTATCTACTGCTGAATCACACTCCAGTCTGATAGCTTTAATGACAGGGGAATGCTTTTGCTGCTTTAGATAAGTAATCACTAAGCTAATGACTGACCATGTTGGGCTGTTCTTCTGGCTTCCCTATATCTCTACACTGTATTATGTGTGTGGTATGGCTTAGATATAGGGCAGAATTTGTGTAGTAAGGCTGATTAGCGGCCAGTGCTTGTCTAGCATAGCTGACTATAGTACATTTAGTGTTTACTATAGTCTTGTATTCCACACAGGTGTTTAGAGTGCAACGATGCTGGTTGTTCCTGGTCTTTTAATGACCGTGCTTGCTCCAGGAAACTTGGTTCCTCAACCCAGGGTCAAAGCCAGGTGAGACTCACCGTATAGTTATACACAGTTACTATTTACCTCAGTGTTCTACCCAGGTATGACTCACCTCAGAGTCAAAGACAGGTGAGACTCACCGTATAGTTAGACACAGTTACTACTTACCTCATTGTTCTACCCAGGTACGAATCACCTCAGAGTCAAAGACAGGTGAGTTCACCCCACACATTGTTCATGTTGTACATACTTCATATACAACAGTGACAGTGTTTGTATTGTGGCGTTTTATTGTTACATTTCTTGCCTTTACTCAAACGGACGCTGTCTTTATTGTGTTCGATTGTGGAAAAACAGACCACACCTGTCTTGTGTCCATGATTTACCTCTATTTCTTTTCAGGATGTGTGTGAAACAAATACTTCCAGCCCTGACGTTGTAAGTGGAAGCATTTAGCATTTATCTCTGTCCATTGGCACTGTGTCTTTTAAAGGAACAGGTGACGTGAATGTTAGTATGGGGAATTTTAGTATGGTATCTTTTAAATTAAGGGGTGACGTGAATGTCAGTATGGTGAATGTTAGTATGGTTTAAGAGAAGCTTTTTCCTGCGAGTGAAAGTCTGACTCTGACTCTGACTTAATGAGTCCTGTGTCAGAAATTGCTACTTTATTTATCGTTTACCTCAAACGTCAGCCATCAGAACCTTGCACACTGCTGAGGTGATGCTGTAGTCTGACTTAAGTCTGCTTAACCCTGAATCCCTCCCTGTATCTTTTCTAGATACCAGTCATAAACTTCATTGATCCCAACACAATTTCCATCTATGGGAAAAACAACGCAAAGATTTCTGGGAGAAACCTTGACTCTGTGACACAGGTCCGAATTCAGGGAAACATGGCCTGCCGTCCAAAGGAGTGAGTGTTCCATGAAATGTCAATAGTTTCTCCAGACTTTGCTAGCCCTCCCAGGTTTGTGACAGTTAGATCGGTTTTGACATGGCAGAAGTCACAGCAATCGCCGTAATGTGATTTTCAAATCAATTTATAGATTTACAGGTAAAGCATCATAGCGTTACAGCTGTGAGATGGTACATGGGGAAGTTTTCTGGCCATGGCTCTGTTATGGACTGTAAATGATCTCCTGTAGGCTTATAGATCAACAAACTCTGCGGCCCTGCTGGCTGGTAAAAAACCTCAGGTTGAATTTTAAGTTGCTCGGGTGTAATTAGTAGATCATGTGGAAGGCTTTCAGTGCAGTGCAAGTACACATCTTCAACAACATACGCACTGACATGTACTCGCATACGCTGACATGTACAACACACATACTGACATGTACAATGTACGCACTGACATGTACTCGCATACACTGACATATACAACACACATACTGACATGTACAATGTACACACTGAACTATACAACATATACACTGACATATACAACACACATACTGACATGTACAATGTACACACTGAACTATACAACATATACACTGACATGTACAACACACATACTGACATGTACCCTGAAAATATATATTATTGACATATACGAGAGGGAACCAACACATGGTGAATTTCACATGGTCACATCAAAGAAGTTATTAACAATTAACAATCATTAGATCAATCACTTTATATAAAAGCTGATTGAGACAATGCCCTGCTTAAATTAATGCATGTTTCCTTCTTGTACATTTGACCCATTCTGCTACCTGACCAGCCAATGAGATCCTGTACTGGGGCCTCTTGTGTCACTCTTAACTCTGGTGCAGGCGAAGGGGAAGTGTTTGTTTGTAACTTCAGTGCGTCGTTATGCACAGGTCCCCAGTGTGGAACCGCTCCAATGGTAGTCTGACATTCCACATTCCGAGTGGCGACAAGGGCGTAGTGTCCGTTTGTGCGTTGCTGCCCAACGGGGAGTGTCACGGATCAGCTAAAGTGACCTACTTCTCTCGGCCGTCCTGCACTGGCTTTTCACCGAACAGCACCTGGGCGAGGTGAGTCCACTCCTGCCCCTCCTCACAGACAGGTGAGCTGTGCATGTAGGTGCCCGTGTCTGTCACCTAACAGTTGGCCATTGTTTAGGTGCGCTGGTCAGGAAGCAGGTTTTCGCACCAGGCGTGATGTTTGTGTGTGAAACTGGAGTGTTTTTTTTTAAGCTTAAAATATTTAAAAATCAAACTAAAATAATCACACACAAAAAAAACCCCAGCTGCTGTCCTCTTTGCTACCAGATGGCAAGAAATGTGTTGTTTTTGTACCGTTTTATTTAGAGAGGCCCAAAACCATACAACGGTATTCTGGGGAATGTTGGGTGGGAGAAACAAAAATATTTATACCAGTCTTTACCACAGTATCAAAGCTGGTTGTAGTGTGACAAATGACCTGTATAGCAAAATACATGGACACAAATTAAACCTCGGTTTAAAAGACATGTTATACTTTTAACTATAATGTATGTGTTTAACGTTAGTGGTATCAGAATGTATTTTTTTATATTTTAACCCAATTATATTGCTTTTCATTATCATTTGATCTTTGTTAATCAGTGGGGGAAGGACAATCACAGTTTTGGGCACAGAGCTGCAGTTTGTTGATAGGATCCAACATTACAACTTTCCTGAGGTCACTGTGCTCTTGAACAGTTCTCAAGTGAGTCTCTTCTCATTGATATCAAAACGACTTATTCAGGTGACTTTAATTGTAAACCAAGGGGACATATTTAAACTATCTATTTGTTAAACACCGGCAAATAAAATATACTAAGTTAAAAGATAATTAGCTAATTTTAATGCTTCTATTATAATTTTATTACTGCGATGAATGAGAAAACTTTTTAAATGCCTGTCAAGTTGGTGCTTAAACACGTTTCTCCATTATTAACTGTCCTGTAAATGTTTGATTTCAGAATCTCAGGTATCAGACACCTCGGATTGATCTTAAAGCTGAGACTGAGATCGTTGTCAGGTTAGGAGTAGCCAATGAAACTGTTGCCTGTAAGATGCCAATCACCTACTACCCGGATCCAAAGTTCACCAGGTTCCTGACCACGCCTACTGAAAACAAGTTACGCATCATCATAGAGGTAAATTATTCATCATTAATTTCATCAAATGGAACCTGGAGATGTATATCAAAAAAGTTTAGAAAATTACCATTTAAAGAAGTAAAAAATAATTGTGTAGATTTACACCCTGAAAACATTGGAAGTAAGGTTTCTACAAAATTCCTGACAGTCATATGCGTCACCCTCAAAATGAATTTGTTCTTCCTCAAGATGAATTATATATTATTTCCAAGAGATGAATTTGTTCTTCTTCAGGATTAATTTGTTTTTGGTTTTATGCAGAAAAACGTAGATAAGATGAACATAGATCTAACAGAACTGAAGATTTATGGCGTAGAAGGTGACAGGGAGCATAGATGTCAGCTAAAGGAAATCCCGGCTTCTGGGGCCGTGCTCTGTGAAATAATGGATCATCCGAACGCAAACATACAGTCAGTGAAGGTGAGCCCTGCACAAAGATATTTCAGACTGTTCTGGGTATTGTGCTTATAATGAAAGCACATTATGAAGTTTCTTTTTTTGTGTGTTTTCAGATAAAATTGGGAAATCTGTCAATTCTTCTCGAAGCATCACACACCCGTCCTTCTCTGATGATATTGATAGCCCTTGGTTTTGTACCTTTCATAATAATTGGTGAGTATGAGTATGATTAGCAGTCACTTTTACACTTGTATCACCCAAATGACACCTTTTTACACTTATATTGCCCAAATGACACCCTTTTATTCACCTAACAACACATTTGATTCAGTTAAAGCCTTAAGTATTATCAGCACAGAACTGTTGCAATGAAGCTGACTTTACATTACATGTCTGTCTGGGCATCCATGTGTGTACGTGCGTGCGTGTGTGTGCATGCGTGTGTGGTGGGGCATGCATGCGTGTGTGTGTGTGTGTGTGTGTGTGTGTGTGTGTGTGTGTGTGTGTGTGGAAGTGGGTGTGTGTATGTGTGTGAGTGTGTGTGTGGGTGTGTGTGTGTGTGTGTGTGTGTGTGTGTGTGTGAG
>JAOYSI010004294.1:0-14421 GCA_025775065.1 Hiodon alosoides
TTTTTGGGGGGGGGGTAAAATGGAACATGAGTCAAGATAAAGTCATTGTTACTTTCCAACCATATTGTAATAACCTACATTTATTTCTTTATTTAGAATTGGCAATAATGACTAATACATTTCCACTCGCCACTATGAGTCCTGCCACCACACACTGGGAGTTTGAGGAAGAAATCTCCTCCAATCCTAAGAAATCTCCTCCAATCCTAGTCTTCTTCGAGGTACCTGTCTCTTTTACACATGTACTACACACCAAACAAGTTCAGTTTCGATTGGAGGTGAGGAACGTCTCTCTCCACAGCACTTTCAGGGGATGTTGCACAGGGGATGCTGCGTAGAGATGAGCCAAGAGAAGCCCTGCCGATTACCACCCACTCCAGCCCAGCCAGCTCTTAGGGAATTGTGCGCCGCACCAGTGCTCTCACAATCTAGCTGTCAATCTAACATCATTCCACATCTTGGATCATTATTTAAGGACGAATCCCAAAATTGTAATTATTCAAATGCAATCATTCAGTGATTTGTGCAAAATCATTTAAAACGACATTGCATCACTGGTTTGCTGCATGCATAACATTTTATATATAGCATTTTGTGACATTCCTTATTTTACTTTCATTTCAAAGGTTATCTATCCAAGTACTGCTTAGAGAGTCATTGAAAAAAGGATGTGCTTGCTAGCAATGCTATGAGACTGGCTTGCTAGGCTGCAGACACATAGCATCCATGCTGCCGTCTGGGTTTTAAGACTCCCTCAGCCAATTAAATCTTAATGACTGCAGTAAAAAGAGAAACACTTCATAGCTCTGGCCCAATGCGTCACAGCCCATATTTCACTCATCCTTGGAAACCCGACACTCCCACGAGCCTGGCACTAATCCATCAACATCAGACATGATGATGGGCGCTAATTTTCCACACTGACCATAACAGTGTGTAATTGATTCCTTCACCTCCTAAGGTTTCAAATGCACTGACCCTGATTAGCTGGGGTTTTGAGAGTCTGTTCCAAAGTTCTAAGTCCACTACTTCAACGAAGCCATCCTACCTTTCCACAGGCAGAGATACTCTGGCAGGGGAAATCCCGCAATAAAAAGACTAACCAGAGGGTTGCAGGTAATCTTGCGATGTCAAGAGTCTGTTTTTATTCAATGTTTTCTTTTCTCAGATGCCCCTTGGATAGAAGCAGGCCCTCTCTTCCCGACTGAGTTCCTGGCTCTCTATAAAGAATCTCCCTGTCTAAAAGCAACTATGGGAACTCTGACTCATTTACCGCTATCTACAGAATCGTCTTGAGGGATGCCTTTGTGCCGCACCTTGAAGCAACCTGGGAGAAAATTGACGTTATAAGAGGACAACTGATGCAATTACCGTCCTCGCAGTAAGGACAAATAGATAAGTGGGAATTACCCCTAGTCTCAGCATTATCTTGGGAGGGTTTCCAAGGTGGACATTGGTGTATCAGGCACACAGCAGGGTGAGGTTTCCACATCTTAGTACAAGTGATATGCGATGAACTGCTTGTGTGTGCGTGTGAGAGATGGTTGTTTATATTTGTAGTTTTATATGATCTCTTTGTGCTGAATATTATATTATTTTCCTCTATATAAATATAACAAACGTTCAATAAATGTTCAATAAAATTAATTTGAATCACGAACGAATTACGAACTGCCAAATGCCAATCATGTCGGAGGAATAGAGGTATGCATCGTGCAAGTTAATTTGCACAGTGAGAGGCCAGCACGTCGTATTGTTTGCAGACATAGTGGCTGGCAGGCTTGTAGTTGGAGCGGAATAAGCGAAATAAGCTAAATGAGTGACACCGAAGAAAGTGCAGTGCCTATGACCAGCTCAAAGGATGAGGACTTTGTCGACAAGAAACTGAAGAAAGGTCACTCACTTTATTCAGTCATTACACAACAAGACTGACTTTAGTTCAATTTAACTTTTACTTTCAAATTGAAGTTATTGGATGATACTTTGTTGACTAAAATTTTAGTGCCAAGTCATACATTAGAAAAATTAAACATATTAGCAATTGAGCTATTCAACGTATTTATTGACCTTCCCGTTGCAACATCAATTATTTTAATCTAATTAAAAGACATACTTTTGATGTAGAACTCACTAATAACATAACAAATTAACATTCCCAGTTCAATGGAAAATCATAGATACATTCATGTTTTGAAATTTCTGATATCTTACTGAGCATTCAATGTAGCTGGTACGCTGGATCCTTTAGCTGGTATTAGTCTTAGTGTAAATGCTCTTCCCTCGTGACAAATAATTAAGTGACAGTATTAAACCAGCACCCCCCCTAGGTCTTCGAAAAAGACTTGCTACTAGGAGTAGGCAACACGTTAGGCTCTATTAAGATATTTATTTTGTTGAAAAAAAAAGGACTGAAAAGGGATTTTACTTAATTGAAAAAGATTTTATCATTAGAATTGTTTTGAATGTTCTACCTCAGATTTGTGAAATGATCCACTGTTTGGCAAGTGTTTGTCATGTTCTGAACATAAAGAATAGTTTAAAACCACAATTAACCATCTGGTTTCTTTTTTTTTTTATCATGATAACATTTGTGGCCATATCGCCCAGCCCTAGCTGAAGATTAGGCAGAAGAAACTCCAGATGTCCACTGCTGTCATACTGAACAGGCCATTCAATGAGCAAATTTGATATCTGGGGCACGCATCTTGCGGACACATGCGGACACAACTTGGTTTTCCCAGTAAGTAGATTTTAGTAGTTTTGGGAGTTGACAGGAGACGGGAGTGAAACTTGAGTGTTGTGTCAGAATAGGGCTGGAGCAAAATATCACCCTGGCATTAAAGTCTAGCTGATTCTAAAAAGTCTAGCCTTTTAAAATAAAATGAATAACTAAGAAATGTTCAAACTGTAATTACCAACAGGAGCTTAAAGAAGACCATGCACAGTGCTGTACCCATGTGCAGTAAAGGAAACTGCTATTCACTAAGAAGGTCAGTATATTAACCCGTAAAAGACAGAATTTTCGCAGTGACCGTGGTGGAATATCTTAGTATTAGGGCCTTATGTTAATTTGTTATCAGACTCTCTTCATCCTTAGAAATAATCAATATTCTGACAAAAGAACAAAAAGCAAGAGTAAAAATTACTTAATCACAATAATAATTACAATAATCCCCTATCGGGTACAGACAAAACCGACTACGCAGGTGAAATCCCGGAAAACAGATGCCCGAGCGAGACTACCATTTTGACATTTCACACGTGCTTCAGCTATTACTGAGGTGCAAGACTGTTGAAGGTCGATAATTTTAACGCTGGTTGCTAATCATTGCACTTCATGGCACACCATGCAGTAAGTCAGACTTAACTCTGATATACTGAAGAATAATCTTCAATGTTTAGCACACAGCTGTACAGTAAACATGAACTAAAATTTATGAGGGCACATGAGTAAGGGAGTCTTCCTATGGTGTAAAACACTGTAGAGGCTACAAATCCTTGTAGGCCAAAGAAAGTTGTCTGTGCTGCATTGTTTGTACTGACAATATAGTATATAAATCAGGGGCAAATGATTTATTGTTTTGTTGTATGATGTAATGAAGTGCATATAATCTAAAAGATAGAACAAAGACCACTTTAAGATTTAAAATTGCGAAGGATTACAGATTAATGTAGCTAAACAGTCTATCACAGATGGCCTGTATGTTTTTTTGAGGCCAAATAGCAAGCAAATCTTCAAAATAGTCACTTCTTCATCTAATAAATTGATTGCGAGATTATGAAGCATTAAAAGCTGCACGAAACAATCAATGCATAAATATTTCAATATCACTTGATATATTTTTTTCATTTTCCCTACATTGAGCAGATATTTCAGAAGCACAAAGAAAAAATAATAATACTGAAGACATGTCATAAAGTCACAGGTATGCTGTTTTTCTAACAATTTAAATATTTTACATCATTTTCAGACGTTATGCTGTTCAGCAAAGTGTGAGGGATTTACAAGCATAATTGGGATACCAATGTTTTATCTTGAAAAATCAGCTCTAGGAAGCTCAATCAACAATTCAAGTCAAAGGCCACTCTGCAACTGTAATTGCTGTCAGAAAAACTGCAATGCCAACACCCTAGACAATTATCACCTGCACAGAGAAGAGTTTTGAAGATTGAAAACTGAAGGATTTGAAATCACTTTGTCGACAGCTTCCAAGTAAACACTAAAATGGAGTACGAGTGTCTGTTGAAAATGATAGGTGATAATACAGTACTTAATAATATTTACGAGCAACCAATACATACTTGTAATCTGTTTTTTAATTAATTAAAATATTTAACAATTAACTATTTTCTATTTCATGAGTTAACTACAAACCTCAGGTCCTGTACTTGGGGATTGAACTAGGATGTCATTTTGTCAAAACTTCTGCCTCAAGTGCTTCAGATTAAACAGGCTTCCAAACTTCCTATCTTACATCAACTAAGTGACAGCAATAGCAGCAAAGGAGGGATTCTTTTTGAAAATGTAGTTAAGGTCTAAAATGTAACCTACTTGGAGGACCATTTTGAAACCATTTAATGTTTACAAGAAATGCGCTATGAGATAAAACTATTTATATCAGCTGCAACATTCTGCAAGTCTGAAAACAATTAAAGAATGAATTGTGTTCTATTAGCCTTGTGAGTCTCAAGTCCCTCCATTAACAAAATGTAAAGAACAAAAACAGCAGCTAATGTAATCTCATTATTTGTAATACCCTTGATTAATTGCTCTGAGGACTGGGCCTTGTTTCATGCAAAGGTACTACATAATTCTCATTAGCCGTGGCCCAAGTAGCTCA
Source organism: Hiodon alosoides (assembly GCA_025775065.1). Taxonomy (NCBI): domain Eukaryota; kingdom Metazoa; phylum Chordata; class Actinopteri; order Hiodontiformes; family Hiodontidae; genus Hiodon; species Hiodon alosoides. Next base: position 4,842 of record JAOYSI010004294.1, read on the forward strand.
GCATGGACAATTAGCAGTAAACTTTGGCTCTGAGGATCAGAACAAAGAGAATGCCAGGGAAGCTATGATGGAAAGGAGCCTAGTTTGGTGTGACAGAGAGGTTCTCAAGAACATTGACCTGCAGAAACCCCCCCTCCAGTGCTTTTAATAAGGAGGAGGGGCTACCTGCATACATCACGGCTGACAAAAAGGGACAGATGTCGCCTCCCATACTTGGCCTCTCCATGCGACTCGCAAACTCCTGAGAACAATGAACTGTGGGAACATTTCTCTTGTGCGGTCCAGCATTGTTTAATAAATAGTTTCTGTGTGGCATTGGAGGACTGACCTATAAACATTCTTACATATTGTTTCCCTTTCAATGGTCTCCTAAATTAAACTCCAGGCACACAAGACAGAATTAGTTCAGTTCTGCTCACTGTACAACGACTGAGATCCTTCTGATCTTTAATTAAAATTCTTCTTGCGCTTTTTTTGGGTGTATCCATGGAAGGCACTCCTCCAAAAGTGTCCTTATTTCTTAAGGTAGAGAGCCCAGGTTTAATTAAGTACACCTCATCTGCCATCCAAACTGAGCCCGATCCCCTGTGAATGTCAGAGGCACAGCCGCTCTCGTGTGATAGCCTTGACCCTGAGTCTTGAAGAAAGAATGAAAAAATGAGTACCCATATAATGAGAAATGTAATTGAAATATTTGACTAATGAGAGGAAATTACAAGCAATTCATTTCTGTGCTGACATGATTCTGGCTGAGACGACACCTTCATCAAAATGCAGCATCCAGCATATTGCAGCAATCTTTTTAAAGGTCTCAGGCATCGAACTCCAGAAAATCACAGAGGGAACATAAGGTTGTAAAGGCTCTCCTTGACTCTCTGTGCAATCAGGCTACTTTCCCCCCCAATGTGCTAGGAGTGTCAGTGACAAGCAATAAAAACAAAGGAACAAAAAATCCTATTGAAGGTGGGTGAGTTTGTGAAATCTACTGTTCAGGAAAGGAAATTGTGCAGTACAGGAAAGCTGCTGTTCATAACTGAGAGACGAAGCAGTGAGTACACCATGCTGTGGTTGAATTTTGATTTTTCTTGTTGTCTGGCCTGAATTAGGTTTCACACAGATTGGCTCCAAAAGCACTTTTAAAGTTATCCAGATCTACAAAAATCCAATAAGTCTTGCCTTCAGCCCTGGTTCCCTGTGACTGCCACATTTTGGCTTTCTAATGAGAAATGGCTATTGTCTGAAAATTCATTTCAAAACACTGAGGCTTTAAATTTCCGTGCCTTCAAGATTAAATGAATGCAATGAAGACAAATTGCCTATGGCTAGATATGCTGGGTTTACATATTTGTTCTAAGCTCTCCAAAGAACCTCTGGGAGAAAGCAATTAGTTGGAGAAGGTGGCTTGTTTTTTTTCTACTTCTGTCCTTCATGACTTTATCATGACGGGGCTGCCATTCTTTTCTAAAGTGACATTGTAACAGGGACACCACATTCAAAAGCAATGACAAAACTCTCTGGGGTACACCGAGAGCACGTGTTTCACGCGTGTCACTTCTTTTAATTTTATCTTAAACTAATTAGTTTCACTCAACTTATAATTCAAAAGTTTGGAATACATATTAATGGTTTACATTTTGTTAATATTCAGGCAATAATGAATCATTGCTGACACTGCTGTGCTATTAAAAAGGACAATCCATTACTATATAATTGAGTTTTTAATTATTTATGAATGTAATTAAAAGCACCTATTTCAAACTGCCTCCCTGACATTGTGACAATGAAAGACATGGTAAATCTTGACCCTATTTAAAGCAATGCGATCCTTGTAAACTTGGTTCTTTCACACTCGCTGTTAAAGGGTTATAACTTCTGTAAATTGTAAGTTATAATGGACATACAATATAAGTTCAACTAGATATCCAGATATCGGATGTGAACTACATTGGGCACTAGTGGAAAATGAACAGTATTAGCTAAGTGTTCAAATACATCCGACATCATTCCATGCAGTATCAATTGCCTCTCGCTCATCGAGACTAACACTGAAACATATTGCTCTATGGTTAGTCGCCTTGAGAGACCATCAATGCTGCGGTTTCAAAGAGGTCTACAATAGCAAACGTTACAACAGAGTGTAACACGCTCCCTCTTTCTCCATTAGCTGTGGTAGATGCTATCTAGGTTCCTTCCCATGGTTGTTGTGCCTAGTTTTTTAGCCTTCACATTAGGCAGCTAATAGCCAGCAGGACAGTCACAAAATTGCAATTTTTACCATGGAAAAGAGCAAGTCTGTTGAATTCAATAATGTATCTATTGCAGTGCGGATATGCCAAACAACCAAATACACCTTTTTGTGGCCAACACATGGTTATCAGAGCAATGGAAACGATAAATACTCTTTTAGAGTAATTCCACTTTAAGTTAACAAATTTTATGCTTATGATTCTAAAAAAATGTCTACGGCTACTTTCTTCCATCATTCCTTGTCTCATGCCATTGTGTGCCCAACAAATGTCCAGCTGGAATGTGTGGAAATAACCTTACTCAGCCCATTCAAAATCTCTTTGAATAGTTTGAAAACAGAAATGTGAGTATTGAAGGTACAACAACAGACTAGCGGAGTGCACAGGAGGACATCACTCACTCTGTAATTTTCTCTGTGACATTTAATAATAAGCATGCTTTTACGCAGGGTCTTGAGGAGATCCAATATTTGCTATTTACATTCTATGCATGAATGGTAAATGTGAGGACAACTTAAAAAAAAAAACCCCATCTAATGTAAAAACAGGATAGATTAAAATACAAATCAGAATGCCCTGCATTAAACTTCGCTTCCCCTCATTACTTCACACTAAAAGAAAAATCAGGATTGAAGTAAAGTCAATTAAGTGTGATACATGTGCTTCATTACAGATTATTGTTTTGTAATCTCACATAATAACTCCCTCAACATTAAACATGAGTCAATTTCTCATATTTTTTTTGGGACTTGGCAGGTAATGTGATAAATTGGTGCATTATTACAACCATTTACAAAAGATCCTCTATTCTCTCAGTAAAGTGGAAGCATTCTTTCAGTAATGAAAAATTAAAATAGTAGGTAGGCTTTTCATTTGAATAATTTCACCACTCTCAGAAACAGAAACTTACCAAGGACATACCAATACATTATTGAAACTAACAAAGGAGTTAGATATTTTCTGTTTATTAAGATATACAGAATTCATATATGCTTTCAAACAAGGTCTATGGTCAAAGTTGCCCACAATATACCCTTCCCAGCATAGACCTGATATAAAAAATGAATCAAGAATGTATGTAGGTGTGGATTTGCAGCTCCAAAACGCATGGTCTCACAGACCATTCATAACCTTGCACCAGAACAGGTGGAAAGTCATCTATTGGTACTTTTAAAAGAACACAAACTACCCCCCCACATCCTTCTTGCTGTTGATTGCTACATAATTTCCTTTTATAGTCATTATGTCAGCTCACAATGGTTAGGGCACCCCATCTGGGTTTAATTAACAAGCCTGTAGATATTCTTAGATAATAACTGTTGGCTAATTACACGTCGATTAATCATTTTGAAAAGGCAATTAGATCATTAATATTTGATAGAAATATAACCATCCCTTCGGCTGACCCTGACCTTTGAAATATTCATTAAATGCTAACAGATTTTGGGGTAATAACTGTTAACAGATTTTGGGGTAATAAATGTTAACAGATTTTGGAAATAATTAATGTAAAGGGGGAGGAAGACGATCTTTTCCTTTGCCAGTAAATCACATGGTGAAAAGACGGGCTTGTATGCCAGCACTGATGCGGTGCGCCACGTGAATTTGTTCAAACGGTTGGAATGTTGAATGCCAATCCGTCCAGTCTGACAAGTAGACTTGTTTAAATCTAAATTTTTGGCCTGTTATTAGAGGACCAGGGGCACTGCAACATTATCTTCTGTTTGTCAACATTTTTTTTATCGGAGTACGTTTTTGAGTATATATCCTTTATAACATGTGCCTTGTTTTTCATTTTTCTATGATGCTGGTTTTCCAATGGCTAATCAAAAAAGCTTCTGACAACTTTCCACTGTAAGACAATGACACTTGTAGAATAGAATAGAAGTGTATAAAATGTGGAAACTAAATTATAATTGTCCCTACTAAAATGTATCAATTAGCTCACTTTAGTAACCAATGAAAAGGTCAAATGAAATGTTGAAAATAGGTCAATTTAGATACACCTCTCTAGTACTGGTCAGACCCCCCATTGCCTCCAGAATAATTGTTCAGGGCATGGATTCTACAAGGTGTCAGAAACGGGACATCAGTTCATGCTGGTGTGATGGCATCAAGTAGTTACTGCAGATTGAACGTTCCATCTCATCCCAAAGATCATCTATGAGGTTGAGGTCTGGGGACTGTACAGGCCACTGAAGTAAACTGGACACATTTTTCTCTGACTTTGTTTCTTTTTTTTCTTACTCCTGTCGTTGATCCCGTGTCCACTGGAGCTGCTTCTTCGTGTTTTTAGTTGAGAGGAGTGTAACCTGATGTGGTTGTCTGCAGCACCTGTGAGAAGACCCAACAAGTTAGGTGTTGATGCTTCTCTGCACAACACTGTTTCTATTGTGACATTTTTTGCCTGTTTCTGACCCTCCTTGCCATTATCCTTCAACTAATCAATCTAATCAAAGAGCTGTTCATGCCCATAGGACTGCCGTTGACTGGTAGTTTTTTGTTTATCATATCATTCTCAATAAACCCTATACACTGCAGTGCGAATAAGCCCAGGAAGGGGGTGGTTTCTGAAATACTGGAACCAGCGTGCCTGACACCGAATATCATGCCATGCACAAAGTCGCAGGTCAAAAATTTGGCACCTTCCAACATTCATTTGAACAGTAACTGAAGCCTTAATTTTTGTCTGCCTGTTTTACGTGGCAAGCCACGGCCACGATTGTAGAAGCGATCCATTTTTGTGAATGGGGTGGCATACCTAATAAACTGGCCACTAAGTGTATGTTTCTAGAGAGAAAGTTTAAATAATTCATAAATCAAGTTTTTGAATTTGAAAGCGTGTTCTCTGAAATGCTGGTTAGTTAGCTGCGTTTTTTGCACACTCCCGGGTGAGCTATTATTCTTGTCCATTTAATGAATTTATCCAGGAGCATTCACAGGCTAGATAGGATAGTGGCTTTAATATGATGAAATAAGGTATATATAGAAATTTAGAATTTTTAAAAAACCATCTTTAACTTCTTTAGGATCCCAAACTTAATCCTTACATGGAATAAATCAATTTAACAATTCTATGTGGGCTTTGCTTCAACTTCGCCTAAATTAGTTTTAGTTCTTTAGCTGCTGTTAACCACCGTTTTGGGAAGCACAACGGATTGGTTGAAGTCAAACTCAAAGTGGTGAAGTTTTCTGCAATACCCCTCATTTAAGCTTTTGACTAACACCTTAGATCTGGTTACCTGGTAAACTAAAACCTTATGACCCAGGCAGCTATGGCTCTCCAAAAGGGAGCTTAGCCAAAAAAAACACCTTTGCCATGCAATTGATCCACCCCATGATGTCAGCCTGTCCAAAGAGGGGCCCTTTCGGTGATGGTCCCACTCCGACGGCTTTTGCTCCTTGAGTGACGTTCCCCGCGGGGGGGTCTTGGCGTCTGTGTGCTCGGAGGCAGTCGAACGCGAGTCCAACATTAGAGGCATGAATTGTTAATGCAACACAAACACCCTCCCGTATATTATTAACGAGAGGGATGAATAATGAAAAGCAAGCATCCGCGTCTGTTGTTAACGCAGGTTTGCATCGGCGCATGACGCATGCGTTGAGGTTGCGGAAAAGGATAACCGACCCTCTCCTGAAAAGCAATGTTTTTTTTAAATGTTTTTTATTTCAGATGATAAACTGATACCGGCTGTCAGTAATTATTAAAAGAGAACTCTTAAATTATTGTTTTTGCTATTTGCTATGTTATGTATTCTAAATAACAACATTTTGGAAATGTCTAATCCTAATAACTGTTTACGAAACCTAATGGTTTACAAAACCAGTTGATTTTGTGAAGTTTGAAGCACAGAAGCTTTAGCTAGAGAGTAAACTCGGACTGACACACGTAATGTCAAAAAAGTATAAATGACTGTGGGAATGCCACACAGTGCAGTGCAAATGACAGAGACTAGCAGGGGAGAGATGGGCTATACCATCTTTAAAGTTCCTCCATCAAACTAAGTGCACCCCTCTTTCTCTGCTGCTGCCGCTGAATTATTCCATGCCTTTCAGACAATAGAAACCCCATTACTACTTCTTTCCACTTACAGCTGTCCACCTAGCCTTGAAGCTCTATTTGCGTATTAAACGACTATGAAAGCCCCCCTTCCACCATTAAAACCGCCATTCTAAGCCTTAATGGACTGTGATGTCATCGTTTCAGCTAAACTGTATCAAATGTTTAATAATGAAACCTCTCCTCCTCCCCCCATTTGGCTTTTGTTTCCCCAAACATGTCCTTTTCATATGCTGTTGCTCTCTCTGCCTATTACAAATAGCAGTTTATTCTTCATTAAATTTCCTGCAGTTTATGTGCCTATGCCTAAAAAAAAGATTGAGTCCACGTTTTGGACGACAGCACAGTAATTTCTCCTTATCAAAATTCATTAGCTCAAGTAGTTTTTTCTGCCCACTCATCAGGAGGGACAACCTGAGCCTGATAATGAAAGAGCTACTTATGATTAGGCCAATGACTTCTGAAATACTTAAATCTGACTGCAAAGACTGCAAAGGATGGGTCGTGACAAATGTACTGGATCTGGTCTCTGCGGAAGGGCCTCCAGGCAGTAATAAGTACACTAAAAACAAGGCACCCCTCACTCACTCATTGTCTTTTCGCTCTCGCCATGAATGTGTGGGTGTGAGCGTTTTTAAAAAGTAAGAGCTCTTTCGAAAGCCAAAGGAGGATAAGACAAAGCCTGTATCTGATGAGGTCTGACAAGCAAGTCAGTTGTAAGTCTGCCCTAATCCGTTTCTGACAGAGGTACATAAACTGCAGACCTCTGTAATGCTGAATAAACAGCAGCTTGCTTGAGGAGAAAGAGAGATGCAGAACCTCAAAAAGGACTGTGCAGGAAGCCGAGGGAAGCGATTGGTCTGCTTTTACTTTTTCATTTGGCAAATGCTCCCTTAGGTGTTAAATTAGAAAGTATGTTTGCTGTATTAATCCAGCCTACCTAGGGGCTAGCAAGTAGAAAGACATTAGCAGCAAGTAGCGATGAGCAGTGGGTGGTTGGGCTTTGAATGAGTAGTGTTTAGTGCTCAGGAGCAGAAATAGACATATACTCTGTGGAATAAACTGAATAATTAAGAGGAAAGGGGTGCATGAGAGCTCTGCATCTTTGTGTCAGTAATGATGAAAATTTGCCCGAGGAGGAGGCAGCTCTTCAATGTTTTGCACAAACTTTTGTAAATCCATGGGTAGAAATTCTGGAGAATCAGTCGAATTGCCACAAGCTCGGCAAAGAGAGATCATGTCTCCTTAAGGGAAAAGTGGCAGGTGTTGGGAGAAAATTTGCATCGCAGGGGAAAGAGGCAAAACATCCGTATTTCTGAATGGCTTCCATTCTGTCCTCATTAGCTTCAGCCAAGAGATCTTGTATGTAGGGTGGAAATCTTGGAAAGTGCCTCCACAAAGAGTGCAGTCCTTTCAATGTATGCAATAAAATTGCATGGGTGAAAATCTTCTGGATCATGGAAGCTTGAGTGTCAAGAATTCATGGCTTCTGACTTATACAGTATATATATATAACACTTAGTCATACTAGCTGAAGAAGAGCTTTTGATTTTACTCTTAACTTCATGTTAAGTCCCGGGTTTGAGACGGTGCCTTGCAAGTTCTCCCCTATGCCTGCTGGGGTCGGCTCCGGCGTCCCCGCAACCCTTGAAACTGGATGGATGGATGGATATACATATATATTTCCCACCGTTTGCTTTAAGTGTTAACTAGATATCATTATGGTACATTTGCATTCTAATTCTGAAAAAAAATTATTCAATGAATCATCTGGAGCGCTGAAGAAGCATACCGCAGCTGAAGTGCTGAAGCAGGAGAAAGCAAGGACAGATTTCTGTGTGCAAGGTGACTCGGGGGAACTTTCGTCAATCCCATCGGTTTTGAATGGCCAGCAGGATAAATCAATCTATTAAACTGACTTTACTATTAAACTAGTTCTGAGATCCGAACCCACAAATTGGTCATGAGTCACATCCATCACAACCGATTTTTAAGCTAAGATTTTTAAGAAATTAGATCGATATAACGCTGTGCTTAATTTTCATGTCATATATATACATGTTTTTAATGACCAGATTGTACTAAGTTGTCATTTTTACCGTTTTTCTCGTCTCCCAATGTGGAAAAATCATACAGTGTTACTCTTTGTTGCATGATTTATTTATTTATTTCTGTGGCCAGAGTGATTTTTTGCTGGACAGGGGAAACAGGAAGTAGGGCTGGAAGCGCCAATGCAGTATTCAAAGCAAATCAGAACAACATACAATTTAAAAGCATACAATTTAAACAGCTTTTATAGGATACAGGATTTTGTTTCTTTCTGTACTTATCTGTGAGAAAATCCGGTTGTTCGGTTTTTTTATAGGCATTTCTGTGCTTAATTATTATAAAGCCACGCTGACATTATAAAATAGTCATCTAACATTATTATTAACTTTTACACTGATCCAAAGTCCTGAAATTAACACTAATACTACTGAAGAAATGAATTATTGCATATTATGCATGAATAAGCCTAGGAGTACCAAACGAATGAGAATGAGAATGCTATTCTAAAAACTCAGACATAAGTTTTTGATATTTGAGGCTATATCTAAGGTTTTCAGCCTTCTCTCTTTGCTGCAGTCATGCACTATTCAAACTGCCTTTGACAGACTCCTGTGCCGCGCTGTGGTTGGGGCGTGCAGTCAACAGTCAGTGCCCTTAATAAAACAGCTTGAAAGAAATACTGGTGAGTAAATTATTATTGAAACATACCACACAGATGTGCACAGAGAACTGTACCATATAATGACACGCTCCTTTGTCTCTATTTAAATTACATGGCTTTACTTTAATACTAGGCTGCTTGGATTAACACAAGCATTTCATGATTTTTCAATGTGGAATTCTACTAACAAAAAAAGAAACAGCTCACAAAAGAGAAGCTGTGTAAAAGTTGTATATTGAACACATACATCAAATAAGCTTCTATTCTTGACTTCTGAGCCTAAATTGTTTTCCCTTGATCACTTCAATGTCATACTAGTTTGGTTGCAATTAGTAAATTCATCTTGCAAACAGCTCACTAGGACAATTCCAGAAATTTTCCTTGTTCACTCACATTTATTTGCATAACAAAGTACAGAATTCTAATCTTCAATCCTTCTGAACATTTGTTTCTACATGAATTTGAACTTGAAGAAGTAATTAAAATAAAAAACCTTAACATGCATAGATTAGGCGATATGTTTCACTGCTTTAGATTAACAGATTTTATATATATATATATATA
>JAOYSI010004295.1:0-11669 GCA_025775065.1 Hiodon alosoides
ACACACACTTTTTGTTTCTACAATTTCTTAATGATGACTCAGCCAGCTTTGACACAAAAGACCCTACAGGACTAGTTTATTTTCACAGGAAATCAGTCGAGTACTCGAGCTCTTAAGCTTCAGTAAACAAGAACTCAGTCTAAAGCCCCAAGACATATTATGCACCCCCACGAAAAAAGTGGCGCTCGTTTTTTGCTAAAAAGACAACTTTGTTTTGTTTTGTTTTGTTTTTTTACAGTAAATAGGAAGTCCTCTTCACGGTTGCCGCATGGTCAAAGGGACCTTGAACATCTGTAAACTGTGAATGAACGAAAAGGTGTAGAATCAAACAGGCTCCCGATCCAGAAAGGCAGACCGGAGCTACATTACATCCTGAAGGAGAGGACCAACGCGACGAATTCGCAGGCTTTGGGCTTTTCTTTCTTTCTTTATTGGTGGGCGGTCCGCACAAGCTCCACAGCGCCAGAGCGTTACTTCTTCTTCTTGAACAGGCTCTTGATCTTGGAGGACGAGCGTTTCAGCTTGTCGCCGTTGTCGCCGGAGTCTGGGGCAGAGGAGCCCGGAACCCTCTGCTCCCGCAGCGACTTGGCCTCGCTGTCCAGCAATGCCGCCAGGGGGTGGCGCTCCCCCGCAGGCAGCTGGCCCAGGCTGTGCGACTTTTCCAGGGTGCCGTTGTAGACGGCCGTGGCGGCTGGGTTGAAGGTCATGCTCCAAGACTCAGCCAGGGCCATGGTGAGATCAGGGGAGGTCTTGTTCAGCTGCTCGGTAGGGACGGAGGTGGACTGTGGCGGGTCCAGTATGAAAATCTCTTGGGTCAGGAACTCCTCCCGGGACACTCTCCGAGAGGGTGTCTCCTGTCCCCCTTGTGGGGGAGGGACATAGTACTGTCTCTTGCCTGTGGAGGAGCTAAGGGAGTCACAGTCTGAACAGGTGTCCTGGCTGTCCCTGCAGGAGGAGAGAAACACATGCTTCAGCTGAGAGAAGGTCACGTCTGCCTTGGACAGGGGCCTGAAGGAGCACGCCTGTGCCAAAAAAACGGCTCTCAGATCATCATATTCACAGTCCACCTTTTCAATGCCTACCCCCTCGGCTCGGCAGTGAAAATCTGATCCTCCCCTTCCTCGGGGTGGTAGGGCAGTGGGACGCTAGCCATGGAAAGGAGGTCGGGGTCTGCCGACAGCATGCTGGGTGCCTGTTGGACCAGGAGGCTTCTGCGCGAGCGACACAGGCTGCTGCTGCGTGCCAGCGGGGCTCTCATCAGAGTAGCTGCAGGGAAGAAGGGTGGGGTTGGCAGCTCAGCAAACAGACCCCATCATCAATCTTCATTTAGTGTGACGCGTGCTCACATGCAAACACTGATGGGTCCTCGGCCTATCAATCATATTGTAGACGGTGGGGTGCAACCTAACAAACAAACACTGATTGGTCCAGGGCCTATCAATCATATTGTAGATGGTGGGGCACAACCTCAACAACAAACACCGATTGGTCTAGGGTCTAATCAGTACTAAACTGGAGGGGTGGAGGTAAGAACCAGAGACTAATCAGTACTAAACTGGAGGGGTGGAGGTAAGAACCAGAGACTAACACAGATGGTTCATCAGCTTTATCGATCTTCAGCCTTCAGCCTTAATTAGCTGACCTACCTCCACCTAATGGCCTCCATGTAAGGTACACCCTTTGTGACACTGACCCTGCCAGCAGGAGCCCTGTCCTGGCACATACGCCTATCAAAGGCCAACTCAGGAGCAGCGATGTCATCTCCGTTACCACCGCAATACAAAGGGATTTAAATCATCTCCGTTACCACCACAATACAAAGGGATTTAAATCATCTGCATTACCACCGCAACACTAAGGATTCAAATCATCTCCATTACCACCGCAATACAAGGGATTTAAATCATCTCCGTTACCCCTGCGATAGACAGGACTTAAAATTCAGTGTTTTTTTTCCCGCTATATTTTTTAAATCAAATTTACTTCTACGCAGCGACTCTACATACTGGTGAACTGTGGAATGATTGGGGGCGTGTCCTCATCAAGGTCGTCCACTCCGCCGGCAATGGGATAGGGGGGCACAGAGACCCTGGGCATTACCACCCAGCTGTGGTCGGAGTAGAGGCTGGCGGTAAGACTGGGCAGGCCCGAGTTGTGCACCACAGGGAAGCCACACAACTTCTCAATCTGCTGCCATCGGTGGAGACGTTCCCTCAGACATGACGTCACCTCTGACAGGGACTTCCTATGAGCGCACGCACATATATACAGGTCAGAGGACACCTCCTGTTAACAAGCACAACCCCAACACAAACGTATATACACACTACAGACAGGTCAGAGGGCCCCGTCAACACACAATCATATTGTAGACATTGGGGTGCACACGCGCGCGCACGCAATGTATTGTAATGTAATCTAAAATGCCGAGTAGTTTTCACATGGTGGGGGACCAGTTGCCCAGCCATTGTTGTTTATAGAAGCACATGCACTATGCTTGACTATGACTGATTTACGTCACCTCAGGAACCCATTCAGAAAATGTTCTCCACTTCAATTTGGTGACTATAACCTGATATTTTCATTTCATATCCTCTGTTGCCAACTTGTTCTTTCCAATACTAAAACCACCCTTTACGTTAATGATCATTTTCAATGCATGACGATGAGGTCTAACTCATTTGTGCTGGTTGTAGTCAGTGTATGGGAAAAGGGTTTGGAGCCCCTCGCAGTCTAACATCAACCCAAATTTCTGAGGGTCTCATTACTTTGCCTCCAGGATCTTGTGGTCCACCTCGTCAAGAGAGGAGTTGTGGGCGACATGAAAGGTCCCAAACACTGAGCTTCTTTTCTTCTTGATCTTTTCGGCCTAAAACACGAGCATAGAAAAAACCTATTAAACACAGATACAACGGAACAACTTCCGACACAAATAACCATGCACAGACAGAACTAGACGACCGTATAAAGATGCTAGTGACTAAAGAACTAAATGAACACTGATAACCAACAGTGACTGTGTCTACCCTTTAGGTGTGTACATTGTTGTTTCAGCGTCTGCAAATGAAGCTCTTAATCTTTCCTGGGTAATTGTGCTCTGAAATCCCTCGATGATTTCCAAAAGCAAGCGGTTTAAAATAAATATTCCCTAAAACGCACCCAACAAAATACGCAATTAAAAATCCATTTACTTTTCATCATCAGAGCCTAAATTAGGGCATATTAATTTTATATAAACTTATATATAAATAAATATTTACATCTCAAATCAGCTTTTTTGCACTTGGGACTCAAGAGTAAAACGCTATTGCACAACTCTTAACTCTTCTCCTTCAATAAAGCCCGTTTAAAGCCGCTACATGCCCACAGCATCGGTGACGACACTGAACGCTCTCCTAACTGGACCCTCACCTCGTCCTTGGCGATGGTGAGCTGCAGCTCAGCGCTCTGCTTCTTGATGTTGTAGTACTGGACCTCCACCTCGTGGGTCAGCTGGAGCCACATCTGCAGGGCCTCCGGCACGGACCACTCGGCCTGCATCTCCTTCTCCGCACGCTTCAGGGCCATGCGCACCTGGGAGGGGAAACCCACACGGGTGGAAGCGCTCAGCAGGAAACATAGGCACTAAAGCCACATTTAACACATCTAGGGTCTACCGAAACCAAGTGCTCCGCAACGGCTGCAGGGAGCATGGCGTATTACACAGGCACTGCAGGGGGACAGTATTTTGTACTGCACAGGCACTGCAGGGGGACAGTATTGTCCGTGGCAAAGGCACTGCAGGGGGACAGTATTGTCCGTGGCAAAGGCACTGCAGGGGGACAGTATTTTGTATTGCACAGGCACTGCAGGGGGACAGTATTGTCCGTGGCACAGGCACTGCAGGGGGACAGTATTGTCCATGGCACAGGCACTGCAGGGGGACAGTATTGTCCGCGGCACAGGCACTGCAGGGGGACAGTATTGTCCGCGGCACAGGCACTGCAGGGGGACAGTATTGTCCGCTGCACAGGCGCTGCAGGGGGACAGTATTGTCCGCTGCACAGGCGCTGCAGACCCCTACCTGCACAAGCTCCTCCTCAGCGTACTTGAGGCGACTCAGCTCACACTCAGCTCCCTGTCGCAGCTCTCTCAGTCTCTGCGCTTCCTTCTTGGCCCCGCTGATCTCGTCCCTCATTTTCTGCTCGAGATTCTGCTTCTCCACGGCAACCGTGCGGTTCTCTTCTTGAGCTTTCTCCAGGCTACGCAGAGACCGCAACACAACCGTAATACCACACTGTCGGGGTGACAACCTCATAACCCCAATACACTGCTGTAAGAGTAACTACCTCATAACTGCAGCACAACCTCTATCTTAACACTACTGAAGTTGGAACTGCAAAACCTCAACTCAACATTGTGGGGGAGCTCAGAAACACAACTCAACTTGGCCCCCCCAAACCTTGGCCGATAAACCAAACCGAACAGCAGACCCATAACCCAACCCAACCCCACTAACCCATGGCCCTCAGCCGGCAGACCGATACCCACCCCCCAATGCCCCATGATGGACAGCCCCACCCACCGGCTCTGCAGCTCCGTCAGGCTCAGCTCGGCATTCTGCAGACACTCCAGATCCTTCATCATGCGGGAAATGTGCACCTTGGAAGACTTGTTCTGCACATAGGCAAACCAGCAGCCCCCCACACCAATGACGATGGAGATCATCAGTATCAGGTCTTTCAGCCAGTGGTGTTGGGGTCCTGAAACACAGAATGGGGAAATCAAAGGCTAACTAGACCAGAGCCCAGGTCACAATCAGGGGTCAAAGCCCAGGTCACAATCAGGCAGTGACTTACGCAGCGGTGGCCCAAACAGAACCGCGTCCAGGGCCTTCAGGTTGAGCTTCTGCTTATGCCGCTGATCCAGGATCTTCAGCTGGGATGTCATAAATGAGGGTTCGTTGGAAGCTATTCTACAATGGACAGTAAAAAAGGAGTCAAGAATGTAAAAAAATCCATGTCATTTTCTCATATGGCCACAAGGGGGCAGTGTCAAGTTGAGTAAAACTTCTTGTTTTTTTATTTTTTTGCATTTGTGCAGGTCGTAGTCAGAGATCGGTCTTTGAGTATTCCCGGAAGGAATACCTGCTCAAGAGAACAAAACCTCCTCCGCTTTCCAAAAACAAGCGGGGCACACACTCACTCACCGAGGTAGGGTGTTCCCGTTGATTCGGAACTCTCTGAAGTTACTCTCGTACTGGGGCAGCTCCACTGAGTCCTTCAGCCACTGCACTGCGTCGTCCGTCGTCCAGTTGTGGACTGCGAGAGAACGGGCAATGTGAGCGACCGACAGGCGCAGAAGGAACGGGACAAGGCTTCCCTGCACTGATTTCCGAGTCTCCTACAAGACGACTGGGAGAAAGGTGGCACTGGGAACGCTACTCTGTTAAAAAGCAGAACTTTTTTCCTCCCATTATCCAGTTGTGTACTGAGAGGCAGAGAGAGACACAAGGAACAGCCGTCGTTAATTTGGTGTTGCCAAGTCATTGCATGAAACCCGCTACCCTCCAGTACAGATTTTAACTTCTAATTTCTTATTTAACCTTTCAAATGTCTGCAGCACATCGAACTGCACCAGAACGGCTAGGGGATGCAAGCAACAATGGCTTAAAAATCGGTGCGTCCATTGTGGGGGTTTTTGTAGTCCGACCTGCAACTGCAGTCCAACAACACAATGTCGCACAGGGAACTACAAATCGCAGCATGTCGCGCGCACGCCCTGACCAGCTGTGAAAGACACAAACAGCGACAGCAGCCGGTCAGACGAGACCAGCCAGCCACATTGGGGTCCAGCAGAAATGGGTCAAATTGTGCAGCAACAGCAAAGCACTGAACTGGACCCGTCTGAACTGGGGTGATCCCACACAACTCTGCTCAGACATCCCCACCTGTCCCTCACACAGAGACACGTAAAGCACAGGTCCGGAGACCGGTTTAATAAATCCAATTCCCTCCTTAAGAAAACTCTACCCAGACAGACACCAGCTTATTTACTAAACCGCTCCTTAGCGCCCCCCACAGGCCTTTCTACCAGCCTGGATTCCTGGGTTTCTCCATCCGTACCAGCCTATAATGTCTTTCGAAAAGCCACGACTAGAATTTTACTGACATGAACAGAACCACAAACGGAATAAATGGATAATAATATGCAGGCTTTAAACACGCATCAGGAAAAAGGCATATCTAGAAACGTATGAATGAATAAGCGGCATGTGAGAAGAGGAGACTGACCTTCTGACACCTTCCAGCCCCTCCAAAGCTCCTCCACAGTAATGTGCTGGTCCTCTCGGTGGAGGTTACTGTGCTTGTTGGTCTGCTGCTGCTTCATGTCCTCTATGATGAACTGGGAAGAGAAGACAGACGGGCAGCGAGGCCAGGGTCAACACGGGCCGGGGTCAGGGTCTGGGTCTGGGTCAGGGCCAGGCATTTGGTCTCTCGTGGGCCATGTTCATCCACATTAAAAAGTTAGGGTTATTGTGCATTCCTTGCATGGACCTCTGTACGCCAAATTTCTAAAATAAAACACTTTTTCACAATGTATACCACATTATATAGCCAGTATCAAATTCGAGCAAAAAAAATAAAAAATAAAAAATAAATAAACAATAAAAAATAAAAAATGTATTTTTCCCATGAATTCAGTATTATAATTTACATACTTTTAAAAAATATATTCCCGGGACATAGCATTTCAGTATTTGTTTAGTAGCATATTTCTAGAATAAGTCTAATGTATAATACTAATGATAAAGCTGTCTGTGAGCCCACAGCAGCAGATTCTGCAGCCAAACCACGAACGGGCCTGACGCAGAGCAGTGTGAGTGAGTCACCTATGACAGGCCAGACCGCAAGGCTGGGGTACTCCCAAATCACACCATAACAAACAGCACTCCAGAACGTCGAGAGGATGTCTCCTCCATTAACACGCACGCGCACACATGCAGAGCCTAAATCCCATAGTGCGTTTCGATGGTATTTAAAATGCAACAAGATTCCAGTTAGTTACACTGCAAACTTTGAAGAAGTTCAAGAGGAATGAACAATAATATAATATAGGCACTGTATGATGCGGTACAAGTAGACACATTCATGCATTCACCCTCACACACACACACACACACACACACAAGCCTTCCCAGCAGTATTCTGCTCTTGTAATAAAGAGTTGGCGGATGGGGCTGCTTTGCATGAGGGCCGTGCGTGTGTTGGCCGGCTTTGCATTCCTACAGGCAGTGAATATCCTCCTTTGGGAGTCCCAGGTCCCCATGCAAATGGCCAGGCCTCAGACCGTCGCTTTGTGGTTGCCTAGGCAACTACGGCCACTCCTTCCCTCATCCTCTTTCTCTTAGAATTCCTTTTTTTGATGGTACGCTTTTTATTGTAATCAACCAATCATGGCCAGGGTTTCACTGGTTTGGGGACAGTCACGTTTGGCCCAGGGCGTCGAACTACACCAGAATCCACCACTTCTGGTGGATTCTGTTTTTAATCGGACTGTGCAAAATGATAAGGAGTCTCCAGCAGGGTGGGACTGTGTGTATATACCATCAGGCCTAATTAACAGGAAAGGCCATAAAACATGGACGGAGTAAGGAAAGTGAGGTCACTACCCATGAGACCAGGATTAACACGGAGAACCATAATACTTTACAACACTGCCTTGGGTGGGGACTCCTTTTAGAACACGTTGACACAGGTACACAACTAGGTTATGAAATTTGTGGATCAATCGAGATAGACCATGACAACGGAATGACCCAAAGCAAAAGTTAAAACAAACCGGAAACTGGCAGTTTATAAGCAGTACCGAGAGCGGTACCGAAACTGGGAAAAAAGTTCTGACAAAGGGGAGGAACCAGCTGGCCACTAGTTATTCTGAAAGGCCCAAAGCGGGCTTGTTCTGTGTACGAGATCAACACGTAACTCACAGTGTAGAACACAATACACAATCTGGGACTGGAATTAGAATGTTGATTAACTGAAACTGGAAACTTGTGCAGACTGAAAAGATTATTATGTTCAACTTTGTCAGAGGGATAAACTGGGAAGGTTGATACCATAACTACTACGTCATTAAAACTACTGAGAATTTACATGTCCCTCAAATGTGTCCATAATACTTCTGCAAATCAAGTTTTGCAAGAGAAACGGATTTCAATCAGTTGAAATCAGTATGCAAAAATTCATCTTTTCCCAAGCTGAAATATGAGGTTCAATTTGTGGGCCAAAACTCCGACCAGCTCCCGGTGGAGAGGGGATTGGGGACAAAAACTGGTGTGACTGATCCGCTAGATCACTGCCCACCTCAAGGAATGTTCCAGAAGACACCTCCATCTCTGAAACGAGTGGTTTCTGTGCATAATCAGGTTCCCATGAAAAGAGCTTTTTCTGGATTCATATGGAACCCCCCATCTGCATGTCCCCCCTACACGTGGCAAATAACAGCTTCCCTGTCAGTCTTGTCCTAGTTACGGTAGCATTCCAAAATCTTTTTTTTCCTTTTCAGGAGTAATTCAACAAAATATCACCCTCCAGGCCTAGGGGCCATGTGATAACTTAGCAACCCCCTCTGTTTGTGAAGGCTCCTGGCTGTTAAGCGCCCTGATTAGCTCCATGACCTGACACACACACACACACACCTGCAACACACACATATGCCACACAAACAAGAAATTCTGCAGCGGCCTGAAAGGAGACACCACCCCCTAACCCAGCCCACCGTGGGATGAGGAGAAAATGTTTGCCCCGTCCTGGTTGAGTTTCCCACTGTGCCCATTCTAGAACGTCCTGATCTGGAGAGTGTAGGTAGACCTCTCCTCGGTCTATTTCTGAAGTATGTACATATCTACGAATGTAGAAATCGACACAAATGCACCACACACACAGAAGCACTATAGTCACACACACACACACACAAACCACATAGCTAATAGCTAACACACTCACACACACACACAGACTCGCACACACCACATAGCTAATAGCTAACGCACACCCTCACACCAACATAAACGCCCCACACAAACACCGACACACAGCACATACTGCAGCCGAGCACAGCAGATACACAGTAACTACAGTCTTGCCCCTGACACCATAGCTCCAGCTCCACCAGCCCCCAGGCGTGACAAGGATTGTGTTCTTGGTATTTGAGCGAGGTGTAACCTGACCCTGTGAAGCCTGCTGTTGGCAGTGGGGCGAGGCGTAGGAAAGGGGTGAACCGGCCATCCCCAGTGAATGTCCCGCTAACGGGATTCAGGTCAACCTCACAAAGCCATTAAATCGGGGTCCATCTTTCGTCTCATTCCATCGCCTTTTCAACCATACACCGATCATGTGCTGTAGGACAGCAGCAGCCAAGAAACTGGGGAAAGGAGCCAATCGTTTAAAAAAGCAGAAAAGCCCACCGGTAGTTTGGAGTCAATTTTATTGTCATTTTCAGGTCTTTAGGAGCAGTCAGTCCTCAGAAGAGAAAAGCTGCTTAAGCTCCCTGTTCCAAGGTCTTAAACACAACACCACCAGCTGAGCTGGCATGTGGCCGTGTACCCACATAAGTCCCACATTAAAAGAGTTTGTCACGTCTGGTTCTACTGTTATTAATGAAAAAGCACACGTCCGTGTCCCTCCCGTACGCCCTCACATGGAACCTATGGGTTACAGGTCTTCAACGTTTTCAGGACTGCCGTCTTGCATAATCCAACCTGTGAAGCCCTTTATATCTCCCACTTCGTAACTTTAATCCAGAGCGATTCACAACAGTGAAGTAAAATACCTTTAATGTCCATCCTGTTGCATGGCACTAAACCATGGCTGGGTTGGGCTTGGGAGGAACGTGCAGGAAAAGGTATTTTAATCGCACATCGACGAGCCTGAGGCACACGGCAGACGGTAACCTGTGTCCGATGGCCGACTGCGTTTCTGCAAAGTCACTCCCTCTGCCGGACCTCGTCACAGAAACCATTCCAATTCACTGGACATGACGATTAAACGCTGCTGACGGTGATGGTGACATACATTCCCAAATCTTTTACCTCAGGATATCTAATTGTTTTTACAATTTTTTTAAAACAAACTCTTCTTAAAGATAATATTTTTAAAATAAACACGTTTTAGCATGTATTGGGGCGAGAAACAACTTTGATAAATCCGTCAGAAAAGGGAAGGGATCACCTTGGCGACAGAGGGTCATTTGGATTGCGTCATATCAACGTCCCTAGGCCACTGAAAGGACAGCCTGTATCTTGGCGGGCCGAGGTAGGCATGTCTCACATTGCTGGTATGAAACGTCCAAACGACAGAGCAGTGTTTAAACACAGGGGCCAAAAACAACGGTGTCTCTCTTCGCCGCATAAATCTCAGCTTTTCTTCTCCTTATAAAGTCCTGGAGGCGAAGGCTTTTCTGGAGGTGCCTGGGCCGACATGGCGCGCGCTCTCCCGATTTACTGCCGCAGGGTTCGGTCCAAGTTCCACACCTTGTCTGACATCCTGGAAGGGCCCGAGACGGCCCAGTGTAACAGTGCCTCGCACCAATACCCGTGACCTCACACCTCTGGCACGTTTGTGCAGCCCGCCTGGACGTGGTCACCATGACGCCGCAAAATAATGCAGCCATCCGTCACCACCCCCCACCACCACCTAGACCCACCCGTCAACACTCAGCAAATTATTACGTTTTTTACTGACAGCTTTATCCTCGGCTACTGATGAAGTTTTACACTTTTATCCACATACAATGATGGACGTTTACTAAAGAAATTCAGCTCTTGGGATTTTAACCTGCGACCTGCCGGGTACGAGATCCAGCCCCTTCACCACTGCACCACCTGCAGACGGCGGGCGTAAGCGCCGCTCACCTCCACACTCTCGTTGACTTCGATGCCCCCGTCTTTGTCGTCGTCCAGCCGTTTGTGGATGTTCCGGAGAGCCTCCAAGCTGAATCTGTCCGCGTCACCCATGCAGGGTGGAACCACGCTGAGGCAGGGGTCTGGGTGGGTTCAAAGGTCAAAGGTCAAACGCGTCCAAAACCAAGTCATTCTTTTCAATTAGGAAAAGTAATTATAAAAATTCAAAGGATTTAAATTTAATTTAAATTTAACGAAAAATCGAGAATAATCAAAATAGCCATGAAGTAATAACAGCTGATGTGAAGCATAGGTTAGTGACAGTAAAACACCCGCATACACTCACACACACGGTCAAAAATACGGGTCAAAAGGTAAAACATATGGAGTCCTTGAGGAACAGAGACATTCCGTGGTGACTTCACATTTCTTTAAGAGAACACAAGCTGTCTGGGCAATAGGCCCTGTCCAACATTGTAGGCCCCAGCATTCCAGAGCAGCGAAGCCATCTTACAGGCAGGCATCTTACAGCCTGCAATAGCATGACCTCCAGAAGCCGGGGCCTATGCAACACCAACTACTCTGCAGGAAAAGTCCAGGTCACTGCTCCACAGCGGAGTGTGATGACGGACTGGCGTCGCGAAACAGGGTCTGATGTGTGAGAACAGCCTGGCTTTGCAAACACTGTCTGACGTGCGACAGCCTCTGTGTGTGAGAACGGCCTGGCGTTGTGAACGCTCTGTGATGTGTCACAGCCTCGGCCTCCGCGTGTGAGAACGGCCTGCCG
>JAOYSI010004297.1:1879-14418 GCA_025775065.1 Hiodon alosoides
TCAGACCCCTTCTCTTACATACTTTTACATCACAAGGATATCAGACCCCTTCTCTTACATACTTTTACATCACAAGGATATCAGACCCCTTCTCTTACATACTTTTACATCACAAGGCTAACAAGGTCTGGGTGAGAAGAGGATTGAGTTCTGAATTCTACTTTAACATAACTGTTTAGTGTTTTTTTTCTTAGAATCACCAGTTTTTTGTTTTTTTTGTAATCACCCATCCCAAATTTGGAATAGCGCGTTTCAATTTTCAGTCTGAACCCAACGGGCTGGGTCGGGTCCAATTTTCTGACAATAGATTTGGGCTGGGCAGGATTAGGGCTTCGGTTGAACTTGGGTCGGGCCCAATTTTGGGCTGTGTCGGGCTCGAGATTTGTTTCAATGGGCTCAGTTCAGGTCGGGCTTGAAATATCAGGCCCAATCGAAGCTCTACCGTCACCACACACATGGAGGCGGACCCTGCCGACACTGGGACCCTGCCGACACTGTTCTCATCGACCCTGGTTCCTTATTTGGGTCCTAAAGGCGCTGAATACAGTCAACCCGAAACCCCATCACTACTAAAAATACGTATTTAAAACACCAACGTTGGTATAATAACAAATAGTGGAACCATGGTTTCACTCCTTGTGGTCGCTCTGATAGTTGTGTGCGTCTTGACTCATGCGCAAATGGTGAGACTGTAGGCTTGCACTTCCTTGCGCTTCCTCTAGATGTCTCCCAGACTCACCATACCTAGAAACGCAAGTAAAAATAGTTATTTTTTTACAGGTGTTCTTTGTGGCCACAGAAGTTAATCATGTAATTTTGTTTTTTACAATCTGACCATGACAAGTGTACGCTGATGAACCAAAAAGCCAGATTTAGGGCCAGATTGGACATTTCTTCCAGTGTCTTATGATTCACGCAGGATTAACCTGATGAAATGTGTTTTAGGACTCAACAGCGCCCATCTTAATGTAAACCACTGACATTTCGTGAGCTTCAGTCAAAAGGCCACTCTTACCAGAAGCACATTGTGTTCTCCTGTGCTCTCACGTCTGTATGCCGATGCTGAGCAGATACTCAACATTCTGGGCAGACCTCATAAACAGCTGAACAAATTCTGATTTGATTTGGAGAGCAATGTGTATTCATTCAATACTAAGACATAGAAAATATTAATTTATTAGCAGAAAAAATGAATAAACTAAATACAAGAAAAATGTTATTATTATATAATCATCATTATAATTCTACAGTCGCTATATCCACATGCACTAAGAAAGCGCCAACAGTAATTTGAGCAAATTTACGTGTTAATTTCTTTCATTTTAATGGCAAATTTTAAAATCCTGCTCCGACACAAAGGTGTTCTGGAATTGTGGGGTTTGTTGGAAACCCTATGTAAAATAACAGTTTTACTTCAGCCTATCACGACATGGTGAAATATATCTTGTGCTATCTCAATATTCAAATATGAGCCTCTATCTGACAGCAGGTTATCAGAATGACTGAGATCAATCCTTGGGTTTACAGTTGTTGGGTAATCGCTCTGCACTAAATACACACACACTAACTCCTAATAAACGAGAGTTTTGGCTTTGATTAACAGTTACCGAAGTCCCAGAGTTTATGTGCTTTTATTCGCACCCTACGTAAAACAATGCCGTAAAACAGAGGCGTGTCGCAGAGCCTCATAGGCCAGAATGATTTTATTCAGCCGTGCGACTGAGAAGCTTCGACTAGCGCTCTGTGAAGACGCCCCGCGACTCTACTCTCTTCACTTCACTTCACTTCGCTTCGCTTGCCTTTCTTGCCCGCCTATCAGACGGTAACCTTTCCATTCTTTTGTGAACCTCCCACACACAAGCAACAACATCAGCCTGATAAAAAGCCACCAGAAGCAAGTAGAGCTGCAGTAGTAGGCTACAAAAAAAAAAACACAAAAAAAAACAAAAAAACTTTCTGAAGTTTCAAAGACAATTTCAAATGGGGACAAGAAGGTGAAGTCATCGCCCAGCATTGGCGAGGCAGTGCTGCTAAAAGCCCCCATTACAAATGTTTTCACTCCCAATTCACAACGGTTGCGGCATGTTTCTGCTGAGTCCTGGTCTCAATGCTAATATAGTTTTGGATGAAGTTATGTTATTAAAGGGTTCCGAATCGAATTGTATTA
The DNA here is from genome assembly GCA_025775065.1 of Hiodon alosoides. Lineage (NCBI taxonomy): Eukaryota > Metazoa > Chordata > Actinopteri > Hiodontiformes > Hiodontidae > Hiodon > Hiodon alosoides. The sequence goes on from JAOYSI010004297.1 coordinate 4,047, forward strand.
CACCCAAATTACCATTAGGAGGTAGGGGTGTCAGATTGTGTAATAGGCTCTGGCAAGTTTGTGTTAACAGGCTCGTTGTGAATGAGCTGGCCACTAACAGTGATGTCATAACCTATACCAGAATATGATAATTTACTAGAGTGAAAGACTAGTCAGCCAGGGGTCAGGAGTGGCGCTGCATCTGTAACATTTGCACTGTGCAGTACATATATCTAACATTGTTGGTCCAGAAAGGTGTTTGTCTCTCTGTTGTCATTGATCAACCCCAGAGTTAATTCGGCAGACATTCAGCCTCGCCCTTTTAAAGTCATGTCCCGAACACCCTTGGTTTTACAGTGGAAGGATAAGATGTCACAATGTGGAATAGACACATACATATTGACATATAAACCAACATGGATGGTGATTAGGCCCAAAGTGTTATTAAGTAATGGTCAGATAAGCAGGCAGAGCAGCAGAAGCCTGGTGCATCTTCAGCAGGCGCTGAGGTTGGTTGTTTTTCCACACTGACACTGGTGATGTGAGAAGAGCTGGGGGCTAATCTGGCCAAACCCTGTCGACAGTGATAAGTGTGAAACCAATTTTCCGTCCTTCTTGACAACTTCATGTGTGTGCTTCTCTCCCTGTGGACGGGGGCCCATGAGAACTCAAGTCAACCCCTGGGGGCGATAGGTGGAAAAAAAACACCCTCAATGGCAGAGTCTTCAGCTTGATTCTTGGAAAGTACTTAGAAGAACGGCATCCTTCACAACTGGCTGCATTGCCAAACTGGAGGCAGGTGCATGCAAACCAGCAGCTAACCATCTTACCCAGAATGGGGAGTATCTTTTCTTTCTGTGAAAAAACTCGTTGACATCATCAACCTAAGCCCAAGTTAGCAGTCTCCAGACAAAGGCTGCTTCCAGGCATCAGGTCGTGGGAAAAAGTCCTGTATATCCACAGGACAACCTCCACAGGACAACCTCCCCTGGACAACAATCCACGTGCTTCCTTTCAGGGATTGATTATAGAGTTGGTCCATTGTCAGAAGCTCGATGGGCCTGAGAATGGAGATAAGTCTGATGCTGGCTGACCTGTCGGCAAGTTGCTGCCTGTAATTTTGGTAGATCTCGCAGAGTGTTGCGGGATGTATGTTTCTGTGTGTGTGTGTGTGTGTGTGTGTGTGTGTGTGTGAGAGAGAGTGTGTGAGTGTGACTGTCCTTCCAGTCACAGAAACATGTTTATTTTTTCTTCTGTTGTTATTCTCGGCTCAGTGTTGGAACTGCAGACCTCATAAAAAAAGAATCCTCATAGTCGCTGGGCAGCGACGAGCCAGTAATGCTTTACTGAGCTTTATTGGACATGCTTTTAAATCAAGGCAACTGGTCTTCTCCTCTGGTACAGGTGGTGCCTTCACTGGTCACGCCAGAGAGAGTGCTGATGTGAGGAACCTGTGCGACGCAGCTGCGCGGTGCTCGCTGGGGCGGAACCGAGTCAGACCCAAACCTGCCTGTCTTTCAGGTACGCCTGGGACTTCACAGGGGGGCTTTCACGCGGCTACAGGGCGATCACGGGTTTCTGTCACGGGTGTACCCCGTCCTCGCTCACATGATCGGCAGGAAGGAAGGGCTCCTGTACATCTGAATACGGTGCCAGCATCTTCACAAAGTCTCCCATCAAGACAAAAACACGTTTCACAAGTATGAGCCTTAGCTGGACCCCCGGGTCCCCGCGGTTCCGGTGTCTTTTATTGGTCTTTAACAGGGCAGCAGTGGTTTGTTTAGGCCATATGTGGGCCAGTCTGTCTGGAGATATCCGCTATGGATCTGCTCAGAAATCACCTCTCCTCCAAAACAATTGGCTGTAACAGCCCATCAGAACCCCGGCCCCACTGCGAGTGTGTGAGTGGGAGTGTGTGTATGTGTATCTGTATGTGTATGTGTGGGAGTGTGCGTGTGAGACTGTGAGTGTGTGTGAGCGTGTGTGTGTTTGTGTGTGTGTGTGTTCATGTGTATGAGCATGTGTGTGTTTGTGTGTGTGTGTGTGTTCATGTGTATGAGTGTGTGTGTGTATGTGTGTGTGTGTGTGTGTGTGTGTGTGTGTGTGTGTATGTATATGAGTGCGTGTTTGTGAGAGTGTACACTCTCTCCCTCTCTCCTCTCTCTCTCTCTCTCTCTCTCTCTCTCTCTCTCTCTCTCTCTCTCTCTACATGTACTCGGCTGTTGTTTACTGTTTGGAAAGGCACTGTTTGAGCGTGGCCTCCGCTTTGGGCGAGATGGAAATGTTCGGCCTGGAAAGCGTTAACAAACCACATTGATTTAGTGCTGTTTGAACACATGTTTTCTCACAGTAACCCCCCACATTACACAAGCTCCCCGTGTTTTTCACAACTGGCAAATGTGACCTAAAAATTGTGTTAAAAACAGCTATTCATTCACCGCCAGCTTGCTCATCACGTTATTAATCAGTGCCCCATTATGTCTCCTCTGGATGGGTCACTTTTACAGGGGTCTCTGTAATATCAGGCCTGCAGTAGTTCCATTAATGAATGGGACTGTTTCACTACTTAAAACACATTGTTGCAATGTTTAATAAAACATGTAGAGATGTTTTTAACATGCATTGCGAGGCATTATAATTGCAGATGTCTTTAACAAACTGCAGAAGTCATGTTGAGTGTATGTGCCTTTTCCTGTGGGCCGGAGCGCTAAGCAGCGTGTGTTGTCTGTTTGTCATGGGGAGCCTGCTACAGTCCACCCCCCACTCCACCATCTCATGCTCAAACAGATGATTGGCTCTTACTGGTTGGACTCTAAAGGTCCAAATTGAGTGTGCTGTCATTTTGGCCGCCTGGCTGTAAGTGGGGACTAATGCATACGGTGTGGGGAGGAAGGACGGGAACTGCTTCCCATCGCATTCTCAAACACCAAGTGTGTTACACTTACAGACATACAAGTATTCCCAACATTAGCCCGTATATCTTACCCTCTGTAAGTGGGCAGTTTCCAACAGGGGCCAGTGAACTAGAAATCTGCAGAAGAGTGGCATGGGACACACGCACATACGCGCCCACACACATGCGCACAAAGAAACACGCACACACGCACAAGCACATGCACACGCACACGCATGCACACACACCCACTTACACGCATGTGCACGCAGACACATGCACACACACACACACACATAAACACACGCGTACCCGCACATGCACATTGACACATGCACACACATAAACACACGCACATGCACGCCGACACATGCATGCACGCACACACACACACACACATACGCACACTCACATACACCTCTGACTTCCTCCTTCATGCCCCAGTCCTGCTCCGTCCCCGCACCACCTGATGGAGCGACAGTAGGACCCTCAGTCTGTTTTTTAACACAAAGGAGGAACTTGGGGAAAACCCTAGGTCGCTCAAAAAGACATCGCTGGTGCACAATAAACCTCTAAAACCCGGCAGCTTTTTTGGGTGCCTTCTTTTATGTGCACCCGCGTCTGCAGATGAAAAGGGCTGAAACGCACGCAGAATGTCAGTGTTCAAACAGAGTATCCACACTGAGGCAGAGTGCTTGACATTTACGGTGTAATATTTGCCTTCTATTGCTCCTCACGACGGGGGACAGGGTGGGGTGAGGTGGCGGGGCAGGCCTTATAAAAGTCAACTTTCAACTTTACCGCACGCTCACAATCTCTCTAGATGCAGTGGATATGTTTTTTAGATGCTGCTATAAATGAATCATTTAATGTAAAGCACTTATGTGATGCCACCAACAAAATGTATATTTTGTGTAATGTCGGTAATGTTACCGTAATGTGGTGCGTAAAACCCCTGTAATCATATTTGCATATCTGATGTCTCAAGGCTTCGATTTCTCTTTCCTTTAGCATTTTTGTTTAGTAGAAATTCTCCAGAATTCTGTCCTGGAGCTGTCAGCCAGTCAGATTTATGGTAATGTCCAGAGTTCTGTCCTGGAACTGTCAGCCAGTCAGATTGAAGGTAAAGTTAACCTAAAGGAGAATAACCTGAAGGTAACCTATATGAATGTCAATGTGAAAAAATGCCTGCATTGAGAACACAAACCAGTTCGTAGTGGCTATGTCTTCAAATAAAATTAATTTTAGGTTGTTGTTTGAGATTTCGGTGACGGAATGGAAGCTCATTAGTGAACATTTAGAACACCTTTTTTTGCGGTTATTAGTGGTCACTGGTCAGGGTGGCTGCAGAAGTGGAAAAAGCTCAGACATGAACCTGCACCGCCTGCCTCCTGATGAGCAGTGGAAAGTTCCACTCCCAGCTCCGGGGACGATACCTTGTCCACCGGACATCTAAAACAGAAGGGCCCCAAGAGAGGGCTTCTCACTCGCTCACACACACACACACACACTCACACACACACATTCAAATGCTCACACAGTTACACACGCTCACACACTCACATTCACATGCTCACGCTCACACGCTCACAAAGTTACACACACTCACATTCACATGCTCACACACACACGCTCACACAGTTACACACACTCACATTCACACAGTCACACACACACACACGCTCACACACTCACATTCACACGCTCACACAGTTACACACTCACATTCACACGGTTACACACACACACACACAGTCACATTCACACCCTCACACACACACACTCACACGCACACACTCACATTCACACGCTCACACAGTTACACGCACTCACACATACACACACTCAAACAGTTAAACACATTCACATTCACGCACCCACACACTCACACACACACATCCACAAAGGCACACATAGAGAAGCTATTTATCATTTGTGTCTTTATAAAGGAAACTGATTCACCTCAGTTAGTAATGATGACATCATGCACAGGCCACCTGATTTCATAAGCATTTTGAGTTCAACCGTAAATGTGGGAATTATGTACTGTGTATTAGTCAATATCTTGTCAAGTATAAGTCAATAAGTCTTGTCAAGTATAAGTCAATAAGTATTTTATGGGCTTGTTTGTGATCGGCTGACAGGAAACCTGCTTACTATTTACTCAAACAAAAATGTTTACTGGCATTAGCATCAGTCAAAAGATGCTTAAATAGGACTTCCGCTAATGTGAGAATATCCACCAAGCCACGTTAGGTTATTCTGCAGCAATATCTCTTTCCTTATCCCTGTGTGTTTGGTAGAGCAAAACACCAGATAACCCATGGTGGAGGCACGTCACACATCTGTCCAATCAGATAATATCTGTTTTTCCCCTTTCCACATATTGTTCCATAACAAGGCCTCTGCACTGGCCACACTAAGGAAAAGTCTTCAAAGTGCATCGTCAGATAAGCGACTTAGTGCTTTAAAGATTACTGTTTCTGTTCAGTGCTTATTCCTTCCCTGGTCAGCTGTTTTGCATAGGAGGAAGAGCATGAGAACACGGAGGTACTGCCCTGGCCGCTTCCGCCTATGCCCGTCGACTGGCACCATGTGCCTAATCCCCCCTGGTAGCGACCGGCTATCGTCTTCCAGCAGATCAGATCCTGCAAACGAGTGGCTTGCATACACCACGCCCTCCTTACGAAATGTCTCCCATCCTCCTGCTGTTCGTGGATGTTTCTGTTTGAGAGGCGAGGACAGAACCCACAGAATATAATAGGACTTATCTCCCTCGAGGCGGCGTTACGTGATAGGATTAATCCCCTCAGACAGTGTTACATTAATTGTTCTGCAGTGTTACGTGAAAGGACGAATTCCCCTCAAGGCAGTGTTACATGATAAGACTAATCCCCCTCTAGACAGTGTTACATGATCGGACTAATGCCACTCTTGGCTGTATTACATGATAGGACTATTCCCCCTCTGGGTAGTGTTATGTGCTTAACCCTCCTAAAGGATTATGGGCTGCGCTTTTCACAGGTTCAGCACACCCAGGTTCTGTAGCTTGTTCATTGTGTCTTTTTTCCATTCATCACTTTGATTTTTCATTTGATCTGCTGGAGGGGTTTTCTGTCAGAATACCCCTCTGTACAGTAGAGGTTATTGTGGCCTGCAGTTTTTCTGTCTCCTTTGTGTTCTTCAAAATCCCCCCGTAATTTACTTAGCACCCTAGCCTCCCAAATTATACACTAACACATCCAGATTGTGCTGGAGAGTGACATGGGTCAAACCTACCTTAGTGTGACTGTGTAAAAGCACGCACTGGAAAGCTGTTTTTTTTGTGGCAATGTGTCAGTGGGGTATGAACTGACGATTTTATAGTAGTTTTATAATAGTTGTCAATGGGGTATGAACTGACGATTTTATAATAGTTTTATAATAGTTGTCAATGGGGTATGAACTGCAGGAGGCTGAAGTCTCAGAAAGAGTAATGTGCTGAAGATTTAAAAAAAAACTCAAGCTGCTGTATTTCAGGTTTTTATTAGATATGTGACCTATGTTCAGAGTGGATGGATCTGGGTAAGTGAAGCCGTGCTACTTCCAGCCCTGAAGCCCGAACCCTGATGTGAAGCCCGAGTCCTGATGTGAAACCCGAGTCCTGATGTGAAACCCGAACCCTGATGTGAAACCCGAACCCTGATGTGAAGCCCAAGTGCTGATGTGAAGCCCGATCCCTGATGTGAAGCCCGAGTCCTGATGTGAAGCCCGAGTCCTGATGTGAAACCCGAACCCTGATGTGAAGCCCGATCCCTGATGTGAAGCCCGAACCCTGATGTGAAACCCATACCCTGATGTGAAGCCCGAACCCTGATGTGAAGCCCGAACCCTCATGTGAAGCCCGAACTCTGATGTGAAGCCCGAGCCATGATGTGAAACCCAAACCCTGATGTGAAGCCCGAGTCCTGATGTGAAACCCGAGTCCTGATGTGAAGCCCGAACCCTGATGTGATGCCCGAACCCTGATGTGAAGCCCGAACCCTGGTGTGAAGCCCGAACCCTGATGTGAAGCCCGAACCCTTATGTCAAGCCCGAACCCTGGAGTGAAGCCCGAACCCTGATGTGAAGCCCGAGTCCTGATGTGAAACCCGAACCCTGGGGTGTTCTTCCCGCGGCACCCCCAGCCCCAGCCAAGCTTTCACTGCTCCTCGGACTAGTGGACAAGGAACGGAGCGGCGCTTAGATTTAGCTGCCGGTATAATTAGCAAACGCTAAAAATATCTGTCTCATCAGCTACTGTGGTAACAAACATTGTTGGGCCTCCAGGCTCTGGCAGCTGTTCACAGCAGAGTGTAAATCAACAATTGGGGGTCTGTTAAGGGGGCTTCCACACTTCGGAGCAGGGGAACAATTTGTTGACACCACTCTGTCACAATCCACTGAGACAGGTGTTGGACTGTATTTCCTTATTTTGCTTCTGGGGAACAAATATGGCTGTGTACATAACTCCTCACGGTCCACATTAGAACCCTGCACTGAAGGCTGGGGGGGTAGGGACACACACAGAACTTAACCATCCATGATAAGACGTGCTTTGGTTCGTTTGGAGGCAGGATCCAAGGTTCAGTTTAACCGTGGCAATTTGGTCTAGAACATGGACATTGAAACCTTTCTTTCGCTGAATAATATCCATGTTTTGGATCCAGACTGCTTGCTGTGGAGTGAGATGGTATTATTTTTGCTAACAGATTTAGTCTCATGGAAATATCACAACCATACAAGGCATATCACTATCATTGTAACCATCCGAGCAATCTTCATTGATGACAAGATTTTATTAATGTAGGATATTTGTTGCTTTGAGGTGTCTGAGAAGTGTCCAGAGTCTCTTAACCTGGACTTCTGTCTCTGAAAATAATGGCATTCAGAACCATCAGGGCCATGCAAGGGGGGTGGGTGAAAGAAGCCCATAGCACCACAGGTCCGTCACCATCAAACTGCCCTGAGTGTAAAATAACTTATGCAAATGACTGTGTCCCCACTTCTCTCCTTTGACCTAGATTCAGAGGTTCACACATGGCACTTGCATCGTCCTGGTTGTATCTTTTGATTGACCGTTGTGAGTGCCCTTTAGTTACAGAATCTTGTTGGCGTATTCGGTTCCCCAAGCTGAGTGTTGAGAATAAGAAATCTGAAATGCGGAGAGAGGGCGAGACGAGGTTGATACTACGGATCTTCAGCAGTCTGCCGTGTGCTTGTGAAGCGTACCTCCCTGGGCCTAGCCTCAGCACTCACCATCACAATTACAAACTAATGAGCTGCCGGTAAAGATTGGGCCTGCCTGTTTGTGCGTGAGTCTCGGCCCCTGATTTAGGTGCGTGTACATTCAGGATCAGTAACAGTACGTGTGAAGCCTCGTCCTGCTGATGTGCGTCTGTGAAGGCGGCACTCTGTTCCGCGTGCCAGCAGGAACACATTCCCTGCCAGCCACTCAGATTTACATACCCGTCCCGCCTTCCAACCAACGCAGTCCCTCTTTCGGTAATCACTGGAGGAGGAGTGTGGGGAATGGTGGCCCCTTTGGGGAGTGAGTGCCTGGGGGGGACAAAGGCAGACCCTTCGCTCTGACACCTGGGTGTGAATTTTCTCAGCGTGTCTTCAAGTCCTCACAGCCACAGTGCTATTGTGAACCCAAGTCTTTCATTAAACTCGTCAATACTGGACTCTAAAGGGACCTCTGACTTCATGGGAACCAAGGGGGGAGTGTGTGAACCTGGGTGAGTCACCGGCCATTTGGATTACCTCCCAGCACACGCGCACACACGTACGCACACACAGACACGTGCGCACGCACACACACACACACACACACAGACACGCACGCACACACACACGCACACACACACAGACACACGGGTGCCCTATTCACACCCCAGTTAAGTTCTCTTGGAATGCAGGCCCTAACTCGCTGGTGGTTATGTCCTATTAGGTCACACTTGACAGCGCTCACAGTCCCATCTGTCAGGAAGACGACAGGGGGAACCTGAGCTATCCTCATCACACGTGTCACATGTGCACAGATCTCCTTTGTTCTTTCAGTGGGTGGCGTGCTAACTTCCTTTTTTCCAGTTCTGTTGACAGCGTTTTTTGGGAGTGTTGAGAAGCACACTTGAAGAATGCAGTGAAAATGATGGGTGAAAACGGATGCACACAAAGGTCATGTTTTGGCCACACTCAAAACAGATCACAACTTCGGCTCATTTGTGCCAGCCTGACCGTTTTTACAGGTCAATGGGGCGGTCAAAAGAAATGGCCACCAGCAAACTCACTGTTATGTACGGACTGTGCTGCTAGCTAAGAGCTGTTATACTAACTGTCTGTCCCACTCTTTCAGATGCCTTTTCTGGGACCAGGGGAACAGTTTACTCAGTTTTTCTTTGTAGAATGAATTCTGTGTGTTCAGTTCTATTGTGAAAAAGTCTCAGTAATTAATAATGATAATTAATAAAAATGTTTCGGTGGAACAGCACTGGCATTCAGTGGACACTGATTACTGTGAAGAGTGATTACTGTAGTTATTACTGTTAAGAGCTATTACTGTTAAGAGCTATTACTGTAGAGTTATTACTGTGAAGAGTGATTACTGTAAAGACTGATTATTGTGAAGAGTGATTGCTGTTAAGAGTTATTACTGTAAAGAGTTATTACTATGAACTATTACTGTTAAGTCTTCACGTGAGTTAGGCCTGTATGAGTTTATGAATGATTAAGGCCTGTATGAGTTTATGAATGATTAAGGCCTGTATGAGGTTATGAATGATTAAGGCCTGTATGAGGTTATATATGAGTGAGACGTATATGAGTTTATGTATGAGTGAGGCCTGTATGAGTTTATGTATGAGTGAGGCCTGTATGCGTTTATATATAAGCTATACCTGTATGAGTTTATGTACGAGTGATGCCTGACTTGTTTCTCTGTTATAAATAAATTTAAACTGGCCTCCTGAGTGGTTGCATTAGCTAACCTATCTGGTTTGGCTATACCAAATTGAGTTCAGACAACCCCTATCCATGTTCCCACAGGCATGATGCAAACGGTACTGCCGATGTTTAGGGGGGCTGTAATAATGTTGGGTATCATTAGATATACTAATCCATGTCCAGTGTATTTCAGTGATGTGAAAATTATGTGGAACTTTCAACCAGGGCACAAAAGTGCTTGTGTGGAGCAGAGGCATGTAAAACTCCACTGCTCTTGTGTTTAGAAGGTTTTAGAACAGACACACTGCAGACAACCGAGAGAAGCTAATTCCTAAAATATGTAACCGTCAGAGAACAATTAAAACTGCCTTCCATTTCGTTGTCTGGCAAATGTGTCCGGAGCAAAAGTCACCCGATGCTGGCCGGAACCAGCACTGCAGGAGGACTCCGGAGGGCCGGGGGGGGGGGGGGAGGGCCGCCCCGCCCCGGCGCCGGGCGGGGGGACCCAGCGCCCGCCGGGCCGGAGAGGAGCGGGGA
>JAOYSI010004298.1:0-14417 GCA_025775065.1 Hiodon alosoides
AGTATTAATCACAGCTGATATGTCCCTTTGATTCATAATTGACCAGGAATCTCAGCTCATTAATAGAATAAGGTATCCCATGGCAACAGGAGGAAAGAGCTTTTAATGTGATCGGCACAGATGAATTTTAATGAATGTTTGCTCTCCTGTTTAAAAGAAAAAATAATCTCCTGCTCATGATCGTAAAAAAAAGAAACATCCTTTTTCGTGCACATTTGAAAAATATACATTTCAGAGAAAATATTCTTCAGTTTTCCTCAGACATTTTATTCTAGACTGCCAATCACATTTTTACTAACAATAAATTTTGCTGCTGCATTTTTATTTAACAAAATACACGATTGTTAGCAAAGTTATCTATCGCTTGCACAACAAAGTGGATGCAGCTGCCAAGTAATTGGTACTTGCTGTAATTTTTCCTTTTATCTCACCCTTGTGTATTTACACTTATTTGTTCCTGACTGCCTGTCAAACGCATTGACTTCACATCAAATTTCCACTTGAATTACCATAGCTACCCAATTGCATGGGGCTAAGTTTTCAATGTTTTCAGGCATACGCCCCACTTGTGGGGGTCAACTTGAACAGGAACGCAGTAAACCACTGAGTGTCTGTAGATGTTGGAGCTGCTGTCTCTGCCTTCCTTAAACACTATTTCAGTCATTGGCAAGCGGATTAAATGGCTTTAATGTGGCCTTAGGCGTTAGAGTAATTAGTTTTCATTGAAAAAATTAGGTATCATGGATTTGTTCTCTTAAAAGGTTTTCAATCTATTTGTTAACCCACCAGGCAATGCGGTTTCCTCACAGTGTCACTGTACTGTCACAGAAATCCAATAACAATTATTTTGCAAAAGACTTACTCTCACACCATAAAATCTGAAATAGCCCACATGGAAGAATTATGTATAATATGTATAATATATTATTTTAAACAGTTTATACAAAATATATATTAAATTATTCATTTGAAAATATATATATAAATATAAACTATCCACGTCCATGTGGTTAACTGTTCTAATATTGGGTTTGCAGAGTTGTGTGCCCTGCTGCAGGACAATAAATGAAATAAACATAGGTCAAGTTTAGGGCGACCCAAACTTGGGTTGGATATTCTGAAAACAATGATAGGGGTTGAGTGAATGTAATTCCTACTGCAGTGAACTGCAGTGAATCTGATTTTTTCAGGGGACCCAGGGATGATAACATGGGGACCCATGCAATAAAGTTATGGATATCATGGCCATATGGGTTGGGATTTATAGAGGTGTAGATTGGCTAGAGATATTTATTCTCCAGAGCTATGGGAACCATGTGGCCTACAATTGGGAGCCAATGAACCAAACGTAATTGATTTGCATTTTATCTCTAATTTTAAATTCTGTTTTAATTGTCAGCTGGGCATCCCTCAAATTATTAAATCAAAATTACCCTGTAGAAATAAAAAGCACTTGTACTCTGTTGTGGAACCCTCACTGTTGACCAATCATAGCAGTCTTTTCTTTTACCAGGACAAAACGCATGGCTTCTTATGAAGGATTTCAGTGGCCATTTCGCACAAACCTCCTGCAAAATAAACATTTCTAAGTCTGACTGATCCAATAAGGACACAGGGCCCCAGCAGGTACTTTCAGATTCAAAGAAGCAAAGTTAAAATGTCGGCCTAACATGATTAATCCAAAGTGACGTGTCGCCGAGCATCTAGGTCGGGGAAGATTTGGCAGGTTTGTCAGAAACAGCTCCACATTGACATCACGTTAATTTCTAAGGTCCTCTTGGATTTAATACTGCTACTCTGTAATACTGTTTCTCTGTAATACTGCTCCTCTTTAATACTGTTCCTCTGTAATACTGTTTCTCTGTAATACTGCTCCTCTTTAATACTGTTCCTCTGTAATACTGTTTCTCTGTAGTACTGTTCCTCTGTAATACTGGTCCTCTGTAATACTGTTCCTCTTTAATACTGTTCCTCTGTAATACTGCTACTCTGTAATACTGCTCCTCTTTAATACTGTTCCTCTGTAATACTGTTTTTTCTGTAGTACTGTTCCTCTGTAATACTGCTCCTCTTTAATACTGTTTCTCTGTAATACTGTTTCTCTGTAGTACTGTTCCTCTGTAATACTGGTCCTCTGTAATACTGTTTCTCTGTAATACTCCTCCTCTTTAATACTGTTCCTCTGTAATACTGTTTCTCTGTAGTACTGTTCCTCTGTAATACTGCTCCTCTGTAATACTGTTCCTCTGTAATACTGTTTCTCTGTAATACTGTTCCTCTGTAGTTCAGTTGGAGAGCAGAAAGTAATGCTCTTAGGATGCAGGTTTGTATAAGGCTCCGCTGTTCTCTGGACTCAGACTGCATTTTCAGTTCTTGTCCTTAAACTAAACCTCATTGTGTAAGTTGTTTATCTCATTATACTATTCAATTTAATGAGCACCAAACATTTGGTTCTGATGAATGCCGCCATTTAGCACAGTATTTAGTATATCTGCACATGGAAAAACATCTAAAGTCATGAACTTGGGTGATGAAGTGTCTTAACTGTTTTTGTCTGCACTGGCAGAAAATGTATACAATCAAATTGTAACCGATAATGTTGTATAGTAAAATTCGATTTCTGCTGAAGTTTTTTTAACAATAACAATGATGTAGTTTTAGAAACAAGGGCATTTGTCCTTGTGTTTTTATGTGATTTTTCATGTCCTGACGTGTTTCTGTGATCAGTTTAGCTGAATTAAGCATTCATTCATTAATTTTCTGGAAAACATACAATATAATTTTGCCCAGCCCAGTCCGGTCCACATTTTCTGCGCTTCTAGAGATTCTAGAGATGGCGCTTTTGCAAGTATTTTCTCTACTAAAGCCAGGTATAAAAAGGGGTAAACTCTGCTTTCTGGCGAATGTGCATCCATCAAATCAAATAATGGGGGCTGACAGGATTAATTGATAGTTATGCAACTGTTTGGTGGTTCTTCCACTAAGCCTTGTTTGTGACCACAGCGGACTGCCATCAGCAGTGATTACAAATGAGTGACCTGGAGACTCATCTGATTGGTCTCACTCTGGGTTATGCAACACTGTTGTGAAGCACAGTATTTCTCTCCTTGAGCCGTATAAAAGAAAGCAGAAACATATACAGTGTTTCCTTTGCCTTTTGATTGGTTTGTTTGTGTTCTTGACTGGTGAAATGTTGTTGGGTTCACTTTGCAGTGAAGGGGGAGTTGTGAAGTTAAGAAGCATTGGCTTCGAAGATAATGCTGTATAAACAATTTATCCAACAGTGAAAAAAGCTAATGTTGTGCCAATGTGTGGACTCCCCTGAAATGTGCAGCAGGACATTGACAACATTAAAGTGTATTATGTGCCTTAACTGAAAAAGATCAAATACAACCGAGGACATTAGCGTAGGGAGACAGTGACAAGCAAAAGTAACCCTAAGTGCCCTTTACACAGAATGACCTGGCAAGCTGAAATGACCCTAAGCAGATCTGAATGATCTGTCCCAGCGACATCAGCACTGTAACCTTGGTAGATATTCGGAAACACAGGAACAGCGGATGGGAACATGTGTTTGATAGAGCAGCGCTATTTGAGTTCTTGCTGATATCTCCTGGCTGTCACAGCTCAGACTTTGAGCAGACTTATTGGGTATGCCTTGGAAATGCTTGCATGAAAATATCAATGGCGAAGATTCACTTCTTTATCGGTGATATCTCACATACTGTATATTGCCCCACAATCAGCTCAATTTATTTAAAATCTTTTTGGCAAATGCTATTATTAGAATGCCCCAAATCAAGTAATCCAAAATAAAATAATAAACTGGCTTATTGACCTACTGCACCTGTATGAAAACAGAAGTTACCAGTGGGGTGTTTAAGCAGATTAACCCTGAATATGAATATGCTGAATACGTTACATTTAAACAAAGCCAGGTTAATCTTTTATATTTTACAAAGATATTAATGACTACATGCAGCCTCTGTGTATTCCAGTGTTTTAAGTTTTATGTATTTTGCTTTTACTTTTTACAAAATATAAAATTATAAAATTCAATTTAACTGGAGACTCTGATATTTTTAGAATGTATGTTTAGTAAATTATAATATAAACAAGAACTCTACTCAAAAATAAATTTGTGCCGGACATTTGTGTTGTGTAGCAAGTGCAATTTTAAATAATTTAATTATAGCACCTCACCAGTGTGAGCTGCCGCCCCGACACACGTCTGGGACTGAAGAGGCGAGTCCCTGTCTCCTCCACTTCTTCTCATTTCTCTGGAAATCCCACCAGTGGGACGTCCGCTCTTTCACCGCCCTTTCACAGATTTCTCCCACATTTGCCGAGGTTCTGTGCGGCGTAAGAGCTGATGGAGCACGGCCTTGTTTGTTCTTTGTTTGACATTATCGCTGGCATCACAATCCTGTCTGTGGAGCAGCTGGGTTTGCCCGCCATCATCTCCAGGAAGTGGGGACCCATGCAGTGATAACGCTCTTTAGATCTGACCTTTGTGCGTTGAAGTGCGATGAGCAAGTCAAGCAGGTGAACTCTCACAGGCCGATTGTACCACAGCAAACTCAGTCAGGCTTCTTTGAATCTGATTAATGAACTGACGACAAAAAAGGCTGGCTGAGTTTTTGACACAAAAGTGTTCAGAAAACAAGGAGCCTTTCGAGAGTTTAAAAATTTTTTATGAAATGACACAAACTGGAACCTTTTCTTTCTTCTAGAATCTAGATGAAAATCTAAGCGTCGTTCGGAAGCACAGAGAAATAATGTGTGCGCCACAATGAGCACTTCGTAAATGCGTCTTTTACCCACGTATGTGTGTAATGGGAAATACTGAGTATGATATACCGTGTCATCTCTGGAATAAAACGTAACGAGATCAAAAGATGCAGAAAAGCAAAAATGTCCACCATCCCTGGAGGCGAATTTCACCCTGCATGTAAGGATGAGGGCCTGAACACACGGCAACACAAAAGGTTTGAAAATCCATACATAAGCATTAGTCATAGAGTGAGTTTTTTTATCACTGGCTTTTTACCACTTTTCCCCCTAACTCTAATGCTGAGCTACCTTTTTATCACTTTTAGGCCTAACTCTAATGCTGAGCTACGTTTTTTTATCACTTTTAGGCCTAACTCTATAATGCTGAGCTACGTTTTAATCACTTTTAGGCCTAACTCTAATGCTGAGCTACGTTTTTATCACTTTTAGGCCTAACTCTATAATGCTGAGCTACGTTTTAATCACTTTTAGGCCTAACTCTAATGCTGAGCTACGTTTTAATCACTTTTAGGCCTAACTCTAATGCTGAGCTAAGTTTTTTTCACTTTTAGGCCTAACTCTAATGCTGAGCTACGTTTTTATCACTTTTAGCCCTAACTCTGAGCTACATGTGTTCTTAAAGAGTGCAGTTAATTAAGCAGTTTCATAGCCCTACAGGCTCGAAGTAACACAATTCCAGGCTTGAAATGATCCACTAAACTTTCACTGTACGTAACCTAAATACTGTCTCAACACCTGGGAACCTCATCACTGGCAATTGCTCCTGGGTACCTTCTTCGCCTCTACGGGTAGCACCAGGCCTGTCTTTCTAAGCTGGAATGCAAACGCTTCCTACTGTCATTTAACCAGAATCATGAATCATACTGGCAGAGTAAGCTTGTGGTTGGGATTTAAAATTCTAAAAGAACGGTGGACCAACAGAGGTTCGTCCTCCGGTTCATCAGCTCAGATTTGGAAATCGCCGCAGTGAAAAAATGTGATATATTGCTACGTATTTAAACCTATGGTGCAGAGCACAATTGGCTTGCTTACTTCCGCAGTTAACACCTTCAGAGGCACTGCAGATGAACCATTAGGCATGCAATTTTGGGTGAAGCACAGCGGTAATAGTTTTTCCCTGTTTGTTTCGGGAAAATGTACTAATTATGTAGGGTTGGGGGGTTGTCTTTAAACACTACTCTTCAACAACAGGCATTCATCTTTTCTTTGTCATTGGCTGAACCCTAGATAACATACAGGTGTCTGCCTGGAAACTAAGCACAAACATAGCTGATATCAGTTTGAGACTTAGCAGTTTTATTTTCAAAAGAAATATGATTAAAAAAATATGATACAAATATTTTACCTGTTCAATCAAGTGGTAAATTTCTGTGTAGTTTCTATTTCTGCTGAACCGAAGAATCCCAATATTTCTCCTGGTCTTATTTTTCAAGTTGTTGGTCATGTTTAAATTGCCCTTGTGCTGACATAGTAAAATACAAATGTTAAGGTTAAGCAGTATTTTGCTACTGGGACAAAAACATGCTGTAACTATGGAAACCTCACAGGCATCACGATAGACTAAACGATATCTGAACTTAAAATGTCAAATGTCAACATATTTGACCTTCCCTTAATTGTCACCCCTGCTTTTGTGTTGTTTTGTGAGTACGGCTTTCTGTTGGCCGTCTCTCTTCTCTCAGGGCTTACACCAGTAGACGGTTGGTTGTAGTTGACAAGTTCACATTGTAAAAACCATCAGTGGCAATTTCTGGACTGTGCTAAGATAAGTCCTCTCAGCATCCTGTGTACCACAGTCTAACTTGGGCAGATAATGAGAACATAATTAAGCGATGATATTGCTCTGGAGCTGTTGTCACTAATAGAGTGGACTTTTCCACCTTTTATATATCATAAGGAGACATTGCCTAAAACTGATGCGTTTACAAATTTGTGAATAAATCGGTCACTGGGAAAAGACAAAGGCAAGCGTAAGCCCCAACTATATCAAAATGAATTATTCCACTTCAAGCAGCCATTTAATCACGGTATAGAAGCATATTTTAATATGTTCTAATCCTGCTATATCATTAATGCTTTAATGATTTCCTACCATTAGCATAATTAGCAGTTTGTACATTCACATGAATACAATTGAATGTTATTTCAATCACAAAATTCATCAATACCAAATAAAGAAAATCCAATGCCCAATAGGATAGGAGGAATTGGAAGGGAGGTGCCAGGAGAAAAAGCATGGCTGGCTCAGTCTGGTAACTGGGCCCACATGGCTCAAGGGCGGAGAGTCACATATGCACAGACCTGCACCAGCATACAGGGCGGAGAGTCACATATGCACAGACCTGCACCAGCATACCCGGCTCAAGGGCGGAGAGTCACATATGCTCAGTCCTGCACCAGCATACCTGGCTCAAGGTGGAGAGTCACATATGCACAGACCCGCACCAGCATACCCGGCTCAAGGTGGAGAGTCACATATGCACAGACCTGC
Source organism: Hiodon alosoides (assembly GCA_025775065.1). Classification (NCBI taxonomy): domain Eukaryota; kingdom Metazoa; phylum Chordata; class Actinopteri; order Hiodontiformes; family Hiodontidae; genus Hiodon; species Hiodon alosoides. The sequence goes on from JAOYSI010004298.1 coordinate 7,286, forward strand.
ACCAGCATACCCGGCTCAAGGGCGGAGAGTCACATATGCACAGGCCTGCACCAGCATACCCGGCTCAAGGACGGAGAGTCACATATGCACAGACCTGCACCAGCATACCCGGCTCAAGGGCGGAGAGTCACATAGGCACAGACCTGCACCAGCATACCCGGCTCAAGGTGGAGAGTCACATATGCACAGACCTGCACCAGCATACCTGGCTCAAGGGCGGAGAGTCACATATGTACAGTCCCGCACCAGCATTCCCGGCAGGTAGAATTTCAGCACGCACAGTGCTATTCTACGCGGAGACTTGCATGTATACACCGGATGCATGTGCATAGGTTTACAAACACCTCCTTCCACGTAGGCCCACTTCCACTCATACAGACAGATGGGGCATGTGAATCCATGCGGCCACATTGATAGTATAAAAATTAAGAGAGAAATATGCTTCTAATATATAGTCTTCTGTCAGGAGCTGATGGGTAGTGTATTCATATAGACTTGGGGGGCTGGTGGGTTCACTTTTTCTCTATGAAATGTTCTGCCATTGTGTCCCATGGTCCCAGAACGTCAGGTATCTAATGAGGCCTGATGACACCAGCTGGCTGGCAATGACTCGGACAAGTTTTTCTGATTGTTTTTCATTCATTTTAATGAGCCATAGTTCTTGTGGTTAAGTTTAAAAAAGAGGTTTAGTTTTTTTTTTATTAGGAATTATCAAGCGGGAAATGTGCAAGTCACAGTAAGTACTGTGTAAGGCTGATGTACTCTGTAAAATTACAGATTTATTCATTCGTATTTCATTTGTATCATTCTGAAGAATTCGTAAAATGTACACTTTATTGACAGTGCCCACATTTGCTGCTGGTCTTAAATTATAGATGGCTGTCTGATACTAAAAGGACAGCTTGCATTTATTTATAATCATGGTGCTTTCTTGAATCCTCTGCCCCTGTGCTACAGTAGGGTTGTGAAGTTACTTCAGTCTGTAGTTGCCAATAAGGGAAATTATTTGATTCTTTAAAACAAATAATACATTACAATGGTAAGCTAAAGCCCACTCTTTTTTTCTTTCAACTAATCCTGTTAATGTGTACTTTGGGTTTGAACCTGCACCATTCCCATTCTGCATTTAATTCACTTTAAATTCACATAAATTATGACCCACAGAAATGTTAGGATTCCCATCTCCGTGTTGCTGCAAACTGCGATGATACCCTCCAATCTGCAGTTCTTGTTGAAAATGCAAATCAAGGTGATTTTTAAAAAAAAAAAGAAGAGCATGGTGCAGTGCAGTTTACAGATCTGCGAGGTTTATTCTAAATAAGAAATTAGAACTACAATTAAGAAAAAAAACTTTTTGATGCTATCATTTAACCTCAAAAAACAAGCTACCTTAAAAACAAGCTGAATCCCTCTGTGCAGTGGCCACCAGGCAAGTTAAAAATCAAGCTAGTATGCTAGTATGATATATATTAAATGCTATATGGTTTCCTTTAGTGCTGGTATTGTTTGCTGCAATATTTTCTAAATGCACCATATCTTCAGTTATATGCAGTACTGCACTCTTTTGCAGTAACGCTGCCATAATTGAGGGATTTCTCGATCCTCAGATTCAATGGCGAATTCAGCCTGCGGCGCTATGACTGTCATTCACGGCACTGTGACTTCTGAAAGGTCTACAGAGGACACACTATGGACAGCCATACCCCTGGCCCCCTGCAAAGGGCGCGTGTGAGAAGGACGGGAGGAAAACAGACATGCTGTATCAAAAGCACTCTCTGTTTGTGCCTGTTGAGCTCCCCTAGATCAATGACCATGACTTTTCTTCTTCATGCTGTACAGCTGTAGTACTGGCTTGGCTATCAATAGGCTAATGAGCACACTAATGTAATATAATTCTACAAACTAAGAACACAGTAAATGCAACATATCTAATAACAGTCAAGAAAGCCGACTTCCTTCCCTTTAAAATGGAAAAAAAAACTGAAAAACTCAGTCGCTCAGTCCACTGAGAGTAGATTTTTGTAGTCTGCACCCCACCAAGCCTACTTCTGAAACAGAGTCTCAGCTCCCTTGTCCGGCTGGCTATTGTGCTTATGGTAATTCCTTGGGCCGTCTCTCTGTACCGTCATCTGTGATTGACACTACTGAAACCTAGAACAGGCATGGGCATTGTGAGGTCTTTCCTTTGATCTTCAGTTTTCTGGAATACATGAATAAATGTGGATATCGAGCCCACTCTGGCTAGCGGCAGAGGAAATGACCTTCAAAAAACATTATTTTCACACTGTCTTATACAATGATTGGGTGACCAATGAAACTCCACTGTTTAACTTTAACTTCAGCTGGTGTCATTTAAGGTTTTCAAGTTTAAAAGGCAACACATTATATACTCTCTATTCTTTTACGTCTTACTATTTGTTAGCCTACTTAACTAGCTCATCGATGAATATGCACGTGACTATATCGTTTCTGCATTTATGTAACCAGTATAATTCACATTTTCACACCATGATAAATGTATTCTTTATTACTAATTTGGAGGCGCTGTCTTCATGGCATGGAGTCTTGGTGGATCAGTACCATTGTTTAAACACTAACTGCTGACTTGCAAACCAGGAGCATTTCTGAGGTGCTTCCTTTTTAAAGAAAACCGCATGGGAATTTAAATGCAAACAGAGAGAACAACATGGATTCACGCAGATGAAAAAAACGACCCTGTGGAATAGGTAGCACTAAATTTCAGCACTGATCAATTTTCAGTCTTTGAAATAGTTTGAATTGACAATGAGATAAGAAGTACCCTCTGTAGGCACATATTTGACGATTAAATTGAAATTGAAACTTAGACTGGGTTTTCTGGGGTTTCTGGGGTTTTCAGCTACATCCTGAAAGATCAAACCGCATAACAAAATTCACGGAAGAAACATAGCGTAGAACAACAGTGTGTTCTCATTAACCATTTCCATTAGAATCACACTAAATGGACCGAATAATATATTACTCTAAACACTGCATGGTTGCATCTGATGGTACGAACATCATGGGGCGAAACCAGCCGTCCGTGAAAGACTGTAATTGGGTGTCTATTCAAGGAGCCAAAATGTTTTTTGTTTTGACTGCTAAGGCACATAGGAGTCTTTAAAGCACGGTCATCATCCTTACAGTGCAATTCAACTACCCGTGGTCTTTCTTCCTAAAAATAGAGAACCAGTTACATTCCCAGATGAAAGTTCTTCAAGGAATCCTTCGTCATTGTGTTTTTTTAATCACCTTTAAATATTTCTCCTGAACGACAGAGGATGGTTTAAAGGCTGAAGCCCGGATTTGAAAGTCACAAGCATGCGATTCGTGCTGTGTAGAGGCAAATTCCTAATTGCGCAATGTGCTTTTTATTACTGTACAGTTGAGTGGCACTCAAAGCATCTGAGGTTTTCAGCCTCACATTACTTTTTTTGAGAATGCTAGAAATGCCACAAACAATCTTTTTGGGGCCAGGGGAGGTTTTTATATACAAACTGTGATTACGCAACAGAAGAAGGACTTCTTCAACAGTGGAAAATAATGACAAAAAGGAGACATTACTGTGCAGAGCATTACATTCTTTACAAAAAAAAGTTTCTTGAACTTTGTGAAGGCTAAGCTATTTTGTTTAATCTGGACAATCGCCAGCTTTTACTTTGTTTTATCATATTAGTTTAAAATCTCATTATGATATTATATTTGAGCCATGTTTTTACCGGTAAAAAAAGTTAAATTATAAGTTTATTAAGCCATGTTTTCGGTAATGAATTGGAATGAGCTTTGCTACACGGTTTGATTTTGCTCGGGCCACTTCTAAGGGTTCTGTATTCCATTCTGCTGTTTTCAACCTTAAGTGGGTTCCGCTCCTGTGGATCTCTCATTGCTCCTAAATTCATGAGTCCTCCTCGGTCAAAATTTACCAGCACCCCTATGATCCTTGTGGTGACATGGATGCAATGTTTTATTTAAGTCTAGCGTTTATATTAAATAATCATTATGCTGTTATAAGATTGTTTACTCTCTAAATGAACGGTTCAGAATTTAAACCATATTCCTGCTGTAAAAGAGAGACAACAAAGGGACTAAAAATTCTTAATAAACCAGGCTTAAGGGCCTGTAACGTGATATTAATAGATAATGCGTTACATTTATCAAGGACTTTCAGGGTGAATACATTTGCATATGGGATTAATCAGAGTGGAAGTGTCCCTGAATAATTTGTAAATGCATCTGGGTTTTTTTTGGTTTTTTTAATTGGTTTGCATTTGCCTTTGTGTTTCTTTGTGTTGTTGTGTTGTGATTTCTAAGAGTTCTTATAAAATAAGACAGGTCCTAAAGATCCTAGTGTAAAAAATAAAAATAAAAATCACAGTTTCGCTGGTTAATTTGACCATTAGAAATAATCAAATTGCGCTCAATTTGCAACTATTATAATATGGTGATAACTATAACTACAATTCAGTGTGTGTATTAATGACCCATAATTCAGAGTTACATCTATCTATGGTAACACTGAGGTCAAATCAAAAGTAACAGTAGAAACAGTTGAAGTCTTCACACAGAGAAGTCATCTATGTCCTGACTGAACTGTTCACCTCTCTCTTTAGGCATTTTCAGGCTTTTAGAGAGAGTAAAAAAAATCAGTGTGAAGATCCAGAGAAAGTAAAAGATGCAGGATATCTAAAAATGGCCAGCATTTTAAATAGGCATTGGAATTGGTACGGTTCAGTGAATATAAGAATTAGATAAACAATTTAATGTGTTTTTTTGCATTTCTGTGCTAATATTTTGAACCAGGATAAACCCACTATGAAGAAGGATTTTTTTTTCATGCCCATAACCCCATTCTATCCATCTCTCTAAGTCAATCTGTGATGTTTGGCAGAGCCCACAGTAAGCACACTATCTATGTCTCGTCTCCCTGCATGTCTGACTCAATGAGGACAAGTGTCTGCCTCAGCCTGTTCCAGTGTTTGATTAGGCTGATTACCCAGTTATATTTGCAATATAAAATAAGGCACCTGGCTCACGGGCACATACACGCTCCTGTAGTGTATATGTGAAAATTCTGAGACGGAAAAAGGGTCCACCCAAATTTTCTCTGATGACATAGACGTAAAAATATTTTTTTTAAATAAGGCACTCTTGTCTGTGTGTGCACAGATGGAGCAAGCAGACAGTTCTCATCTACAACTTCTAAAGGCAACTGCCCAAAAAATCATTAATCAACCATACCTCATCCCGAACTGGCTGGACCCAGCCATCTTAATGCTTCTTCTCATTAAGGACTGAAGAAAACAAACCCAGGATGCATGTAGATATGTCTTTTACTTTTACTCGCTGGAAGTTTGTAATGCATTATACATGCAGGCTGCTGATTTGTGCACGTTCAGAACGAGAGGATAGAGCTCTAAAGGAATGTTTACGGGTTATCAGCTTTTTGAACCTGCATCCGCTTTACAGCAGAAGCTTCTCCGTGGAAAATCCCTTTGACCAGCTAATGAATCTTTTATCAATTCCACAGCTTCTTACGGTTGCATTCAATATTTTGCCCAAGCCATGAAAATGTAAGCAACCATATTAAAGTTGTTGGTCTGCAGATCAAAGCAGCACAGGAAGAAAGATCATTTATCATTTAAAAATTATCTGTATCATTTACCTTTTATAGACAGCTTTGAGTTATCTTTTGAAGACAGGTAAAACAAAAAAATCATAATGGGCAGTCATTTCACATTGGATCAACTCCCTTAAGTTGTTTTAGATTCCTATGGTAATTCAAACTGTAATACTGTATTATAGTTTAAACTATCCTTTGTGCAATATTTATAAAAACAAAACAAACAAAAAACAATATTACAGCATGATTTTGTCTATAAGAAGTGCCTTTTTTTGAGAATTTTGCTACTTTTTAAGCATGTACACATCCCATTTGATAATTACCATAGCTGAGAGTTTCCGTTTCATCTTGAAAACTTATTTTTAAAGTTAGGAAGGTCCTCACATCGCCTATCATTTTTGACCAACTGACTAACAGGATAATATGTACTGTGTAAGGATTCATTTTGCTGATATTCATCAGTTGGTCAGTGGTGCTAATGTTGACCTGGATACGGGTCCTTTTGTCTGCGGCTCAGTAGGCTACAGCAAGAAAGTACTGGTGGATGAAGTCAGCTCTTTAACACGTTCCATCCCTTACTATACTGCAAGGCTTATTACATAATCCCTGTACGGTCCATGTAGAATAAATTAGTCAAACCTGAGAATTGTCTGCTGTTGCACAGTGGATAAATGGATATAGAATCAGTACCTGTGTGTTTGTAAGTCAGTTTCGAAGGCCACACAGTCTCAGTTTAAAGTGGTTTTGGCTGGTTGTGGTTTCACTCCAGCCTGACCTGAGAAATTGATCCATTTATTTGATTTACCTTCTTTGTTTGAAGGTGACTTTATAAAACAATTTTAGTGACTGAGGTGGCCCTGTATTTGATTACTTGGTGTAAATTTTTGTTTAGACAGGTTTTTGTCAATTGCTCTCATTTAGAAGGAAAGCACAGATGTGGGCTTTAGATATAGCTGCAGGATGGTGACTCACTGTGTAATTTATTCTTCAGCTGAGTCTAAGCACCCTGCAAGGTCACAGGACAAGACTTCTCAAGATAGAGGGACACCAGCCACAATGACCATACACATAATGATCTTTCCCTAATCCCCCGAAGAAAAATATATGCATTTGTAGAAGTGTGATACAAAATTGACTTTGAAAGCCAACCTTTCCTGTGTAGGTCTAAACTTTTCAGGTTAATCTCCTGTATCGCATTTGCAGTAACTGACCCAGTAAACTCTGTCAAAATGGTAGACCTTTTACTGTGAGTTAATCCAGATAGATTATGTTGCTGGCTTAGACTTAGTTCTCCGCAGGTCACACTGGGTTCTATACGACTAAGTGTAATGAACCTGGATTGAACTCCTAGAAGATTTTGTTCTGCATTCATAGGCTCAAGTGGTGCTAGAGACCCTGGGAAGGGGGGGGGGGGTGGGGGGTGGGTTATTAAAAAAAAAAGAAAATAATAATTGAAAGATTAATAAAGATAAAAAAGGGAAACAAGACATTGAT
>JAOYSI010004300.1:0-14416 GCA_025775065.1 Hiodon alosoides
GACATTCAATGGGATTTGCCGTATTAATAGTGAGCCAAGGCATGCATGTCTTAAGCAATGATTACATGCAGATCCTTATTATTTAACTTTTCGTAGGCCGTAACATTCCAAGTATGAGTTTATTTTAGAGAGCAAATGTAGTCTGACTAATTCCCATGACCTAAGAAGCGATCCGAACAGTTTATTTAACATTACGGAACATTATAAAACCAGTTCTAGTGAAATTAAGGATGCCGTGTTGATGATGTTTATCGCCAAATCTACAACACAGTCAAAACCATTTATTCTGCAAAAGACCATAACGCTTAATTGCACTTTAAGAACAAGTACAATATTTTAGTTGTGCTCTATTTGTTGAGCAAGGTCATCATTTCTTCAAAAATCATGTGTTTGCGTACTTTTCACTTCCTGCCTAAAAGCAATTCACTTCCTGCCTAGAACAATGATATTAACATCTTCTCAGTGTTTATAGTCGGTACCAATTTAAAGTAACAGATAGACACTAATGTGGCTCATAATTCAAACAGTAACTGGAATGCATGTGCATTGCCAGAGGGTAAAGTAAAGCCTTCAAAGAAAATCAGCGAGGAAAGTCACATGTATAGATTATGGCAGGTTTTAATCCATTGCATTTACTGCCCCACGGCCCATATGGTATTTATCAACAAGTCAATGTATTCTCAGTAGAAATTTCACTAACGAGTGCTGTGACGATGTGTGGACTCAAACAAACGGTCTCGCTGTAATGTCTTGTTCGAGGTGACAGAGGCCTCAGAACAAACCCTGCGGGACAGAAGCTTTCCCCAGCAATTCTATCTTTAAGGGAAAGAGACTTAACCTTGCTCATCTTTTCTTTCACTTGCCATTTCCTCACCTGGCCCGGAGCAATAGGGTACCTTTCTGTTCCAGGAGCCTTTACCTCCTTCAAGGGCACATGGATGGACCATCGGGGTAGCCCACTCCCAGGAGTGTCCAAATCTTTGTACAATAACACAGCAGGCGTTCTCTGACCAGGCCGTGTGGATATATTATTTCCACAAAAACGTAACACATCTCAGCTATTCGGCTCAAATGGTTCCATTTTCAGTAGATTTTGATGAGGAAGCAAAAGTCAAGTTGACATATTATTGAACAATAATAGCTTGTTGGTTTCCTACCATGACCTGGAACCGTTTGCTACGATTAGTTTTTAAAAGAGAAAATTTTAAATAACGCCCAAACACATGTATTACACATGTATTTATTCAGTATCTACTCTTTAAATACACAGTTTTTAGGAACACTTAAGTGTTACCAAACTCGTGATTTTCATGCAAGTTTTCAACGTATATTAAACATGACCCTTTTTGAAATATGAAAGAAAGTTTCTTCAATAATTAGTATGGCCTCTATCCAAAGACAATATGAAAATCTCTGTTTGACAGGACACACCTACGTAAAACATTTACTTAGAGATAATGAGTTCCACATTTGTTACCAGGTGCATTCTGATTAATCTCAATAATTTAACAGCGCCAAGTGATCCAACGATTTGAAGAGACGGTTCAAAATTTGCTTCTTAAAAACAAAAAAACATCTGTTAGATTTCAACCATTGTTTTAAAAGCCAGTGTCTAACATATTGTGGGGAGATTATGTTGAAAGAGATTTTCACATTTGCATTTTGTGCAATAATAAATATTTTATCTTGACTGGTGCATATTACAAATAATGAAAAGCCCCGTGTGTGTGTATATTCATGCACATAATATATTCTATTTGTTAACTATTAAAAATGCTGCCCAGGAGGGTTTTCTTAATTATGGATTTTCACTTCACGCTCTTGAGCTCTTCAAAGAGACTGTTTAAACTGTTGCAATAAAAAGTCTGACTGCTAGCTCTACATTACAAAAGTCCTCAAATGAGCAGGGTGCCCCATTGGTGCAGTGTTATTAACTTAGTATGAAAGCTCGACCTTCGGGCACAATAAAACTGTGTTAAAATCTCACCTCTCTGGTGTGAAGTAAGGAATTTTGCCCACTTACCTAAATGTGCTCAAAGTGTAATCGAATCCTCATGTTTCTGTTTATACCTTACATTTTATACTGATATCGTGTGTGTGTGTGTGTAAGTGTGCGTGTGCGTGTGCGTGTGCGTGTGCGTGTGCGTGTTTATGTGCCTGCCTGTGGGCGTGCATGTGCATGTATCTTTTTTAATATGTATTTAAATGGAAGACTACTTTTAGGAATAGTTTATGTTCTTTTAACTGGAGTCACCCCCACTGTTGCCCTCAGGTGGAGAAATGTGTAATTACTCAGATTTGTAGACAGCATGGAATAGTGATTTTGCAGAAAAAAACGGTTGAGCTAATTTTAACTCTCTGCTTATTAGTGAGTAATTGGACTGCTTTGCAATCATGCTATTAACGGTATTTCTGTACTGTGTTGCTTGGTTTCAAAATTAAGGATTTGCAAAACTGAAGTCTGAATTAGCCTGAATGCTAGGTTGATTTCATAGCCCATAAAGTAAAAATGCAATTGTATAAATATACAATTCAGCTTTTTTAATTTTAGTAAATTACCCTCAAACTACTTATCCTAATAGAAACAAAACAAACATTATCCCTGTCAAAATGCATGGTACATTCTATTTATATTTTTTACTTATTTTCAGTTGCCTTACAATAACAAAGTCCAAAAAAAGAAATGTCCCTTGGGCAAGTTCCCAAAACACACATTTCCCCAAAAAAGGATTTTTTTTTGTTTGTTTTATATTATTCAATTATATTATAAGCGGGAAAAAGCCATTCAAACTATGGAAAATGAACAACTGGTTCAGCTTCCCATGCTCACATTACTTCAAAGAAAATAAGAACTTATTAGAAATATACTATACTTAGAAATAAAAAGTAAAAATGAAACTACACATTTGATTTTATCATTAATTGACTCGACTGGTCAAGACGGGTGCCCATACATTTTTACCATTTTCATGTGTCATGGTTCATAGAGACAAGGCTTTTGACTTAAACCAGACAGCCTATGTGTAAGATCTGTTTAATAGAAAAATCTGACAGGGCTATTGTGATACAGTGCCAAATGAAATCATACTCTATTAGTCTACGAATCCTGGACATTGCTGTGAACCCATAGAGATAAAAAAAAAAAGTCATTATTTTGCACACTGATTCCAGGCAACACGCAGATCAAGCACAGTACATCGCATGGCGTATGCTATTAAGCTCTTTGAGGCAGAGGAAGAATCCATCGTTATTTCCACTAACTAGAAATCATGACTAATCCAGTGACCTCTTGATTATTAAGTCCAGATAGCTCATTAGATTCATAACAGCATCTCTTTGTATTTCAGTCGAAATTCAAAATCTCTGCAACACGTTTATCCACATGACCTTTTACAAGTCATAGCGTTTTAGTGGTAGCCTCAGACACCAGCAGTAATGCTGATGTAAACACAGTTCACTTTCCATCCAAGCTACTGATTTATTGTGGAATGAAAACAGTGTCGTCCTTGTCCTCAGCAGGTTGTATAACTGAGTTTAATCACTTAGTCACACACATATATTCTGCTGTACTGTCTTTAGCTAAGTATCAGTGAAACATCTACCTGAATTAACCTCAGTTCTATTAACTGAGTGAATTAGAATATAATCAATGAATATGTAAGCATGCAAATGTTTGGAATATTTGTTAACATCTGAATTTAACGTTCATCACGATGTATTTTTCTGTTGTTCAAATTTCCAAAGTACAATTCAATCTTGCAAAACTAAGTAACTATTTTCTTTTAAAATATCTCATTCTGATCTTGCAGTGTTGCCCCTTGCAAATGATAAATCACATCTGCTTTTTCGTGTCACAGTTTTTGGGTGATGGGCATTATATTTTCAGTTGCCACTTTTACAAGCAGAAAGAATGAAACTTGCATTCTTACCTAGATATATATTCACACCAAGTCTGTACACATTGTCTCTACAGTGATGACCATGTTTTGTTTTGTTTTTAACCTTAAATGGAAGCCATGGGTCCAAACAAGGAAGTTAATACTGCCAGTTCTAAAGAGGGAGAATGGCCAGGAGCCCTGTTGGTTTTGGCTCCACAGGGCGGTAGCATTCCCCTAACTGCTAAAAGTCCCAAAATCCCCACCTTTTCATAAATAGCAGGAAACAAATAAACAGCACCTGTGCTGCCCGCAGTTTTTAAGAGCCATTACATGCCATCCTGAACCTTTACGCAAAAGGCTGGACCCATATCTAAACAAATGTGGTACTGTAGCTGCAGTCTGTCTTCTTTATCAGTTAGTCTGAGCAAAACCAAAGATAAGCAGCTGCACATTTGCTAATGTGATCTATTTTTCTTTGCTTTTTTTTCAAGCTCAGTATTTGCCTTTCTGCCATTGTTTTGTGTCCTCTGTGATCAAAGAGCCAGAGGTAAGCAGTGGTGATCCTCTGTAGTTGCATCAGTCCCAGAGGGTGAGGAAAGGCAGACGGGGAGAGGGGAGGAGGCAGACAGGGGCGGCCGAGACCAAGGACAACTGTCTCGCCCCTATTCCTCACTGTTGTTTTGCTTCAAGTGACACTTAAAACGGGTGGAAAATTAAAAGGGAATTTGTCTGGGATCGCCGGAGTATTCCTTTTCACTCTTCTACACATGTTAACAAGGTCCTGGTGTCACTATCACTCTCCCTCGGGGCCTGGTAGAGAAGTGATTCAGGTCTGCATTTCACCTGGGAACGTTTTAAACGTTTGAGTGTGTCCGAAAACACAACAATGGGGCCGGGCTCTGCAGATCCTCGATGGTGGAAATTACAGTTAATTTCTGCGATCATTTACCACAGACATCAAAGGCATCCCATGAAATTGACTAACAGACACGTTCCTATTAAAAGGTATGTTTGTTTTTGACTTGAGTTTTTATTGAAAATGTCATCATACTGATTTAGACCGGGACCAAATCAACCCACTAATCATGTATAATAAGGTTGTATTTAAATGAGTTTTATTGTTTTTGTAAATATCTTATTTCATCCCCCTATAAAAAGAAAAAGCAATTAAATACAGTTATGTAAAATCCCATTAGTGGATTACAAAAGTTTTATTCGGTCCCAGCCTTAGTGTTTGCTTTATTTTTAGTATTTAAGGAATAAAAAGGAATACAAAGTATATTTACACAAGGATTAGATGTATTCACTATAGGCAGTATTTTGTAAATCTTCCTCTGAAAAGACCCCTCCCTTAGGGTTTTATGAGGTTCTGGCACATCTGGGGGGGATTTCTGGCCGTTCTTTCAGACAGACTTGCTCTAGTTTTTTTGGATCTTTTGTGCACTGCTTTCCTGAGTTCAAAACAAAAGTGTCCAATTGGATGGAGTTTGGAACACTGGGGCGGCCAATTAAAAACACAAAACCTTGTGCTTTAGCTTACTGGCAGAGGGAACAAGATTTTTGCCGCCATTCATGGCTCTCTATCTTAACAAGAACCCTTGGACTTGTAGACATGAAATATCTCCAAGGCAAAATAGCTACATTTTGCTCTGTGCCGTATTGTTAAACGTTATTCTGTCATTTATTCTATAAGTGCGGACAGTCATCGTGATCTATCCACATGCCTGCAGCTGTGATGGCACATTTAGGGGTAAACGTGTCCTATCAAATAAGCACCCACGGCTCTGACCAAACGGATTACAGGTTTCCTCCTCTCCCCCCTGTGGACGTGGCTATAGCTGATGGCAGCAGCTCAATCAAGCACCTCGCAGGAGCGCCGTGAAACATCCGACAAGCAAGCATGAAGCCACTGACCATGACCGCTGGCAGCCCCGTGCCTTGTGCGGCCTCGCGTCCACCTCCTGGCCACCCCCGGCAGTATCGCCGGACTGCGCTGTTCTTCCACAGACCGACCCCTCGCCTACTGTCCAGCGGCAAAGACTTTGTCTCCAAAGTGGCCTACCAACCGATCTGATCTGAGTACTGTGATTTTCCTTCGGTTAGATAGACGTAACTGCTAAAAATACAGTGCTTTATAAAAACGTTAAGTATTGTAAACAGAGCTTTAACCAGAACATTTAGTTGTATCAAACAACAAGGAATATAATTATACAAACTTTTCAACATTATTTAATGTGAACACTTAGGTCTTTAAAATCAAACTTTATCAGCTTGAACTTCAACATCTCGATCAGGTGTCTAAATGGTAACCATTTCTCCTGGTTAATTTTTTAAATCCTTGGAAATATCCTGAGAGAAGATTCTGCTTGCGTCTCCTATAGCTCAGGCCCCAGCATCTGTTGCTATGCTGTCGTGCAGAACTAATTGTGGCAGCCAAGGCACACCTGGCTGGCTTCGCCGCCCCAACAGTACGGTCAGCCCACCAATCTGTTTTCATAGGCACGCAGAGTGGAAAATTCAAACCTTAGCACTCTTTTTAACTTTCACTACACTCAATTCTCTCACTCACTGCTACACAAAGAACTCACTCAATCAAAGGCCTTTAGCACTTTCACTGCACTTTACCCTCACTCACTGCTACACAAAGAACTCACTCGATCAAAGGCCTTTAGCACTTTCACTGCACTGTACTCTCACTCACTGCTACACAAAGAATTCACTCAATCAAAAGCCTTTAGCACTTTCACTGCACTTTACCCTCACTCACTGCTACACAAAGAATTCACTCAATCAAAAGCCTTTAGCACTTTCACTGCACTTTACCCTCACTCACTGCTACACAAAGAACTCACTCGATCAAAGGCCTTTAGCACTTTCACTGCACTTTACTCTCACTTACTACAGCAAATCAGACACTCACACACATTGACTTTAAACAGTAGAGCTCAAGACTTAGCCTCTGAGTTTTCTTCAAACTGTTCACACAGTAAATGTCTATCTGAAGAGCAAGGGTGCAAAATGAATCAGGGGTTTGTGAGGGATGAAAATAAATATTTAATCTAAACAAAGGGGAAGAATGAAGCCTGTGGTCAAAATTTAGCATGATGTATTATAGTATCTTGAGAACAAATTGAAGGAAAAAAAAATAAAAGTATTGCTTTTAATCTTCACATCACATGCCCTATCAGTTTAAGGCATGCCGATTAACAAGGACATCAATGAAGTCCATCCGAAACGTTACATTAGAGATGTTACCCTTGATGAAAAAAGTGGAGCAGCCAAGGGGAATAAATCAAAAGGACTACACAGAGTGCAATTAAACTGATGTACTGTTTTCATAGGAAACTCTACTCTCAGCAAGTTTGCAGAGCACCAAATTTGGGAAAAGCTAAAGGCTTGAGCAAGCCTTCCGTCCAAGTCTGAGGTTTTGTCTGAAGCCTGCAAACCCGTTACCTCTGCTCACGCTCAGACAATGTTTTTCCCTATTGGTAAAAGTGAGGAGTTGGTTAATGAGAGGGAACCCAGGTAAAGAAAAACAAACTGTGGAAGATACTGGGTGTTTGTACAAATGTTCAGCTCAGTAATGTAAATGCTAATACATTCATGCTAATTGTTGTCTTCTGTACATGGAATTACAGTTAAGTAGTATGTGCTAAACAGAAAAAACTAGGATGACAGATTTTGCATTGTAATACACAGTTGATCCCATTGAATTTGTTTTTCCAACATCGTATAGTTTACAAATGGCTTTGTCGAATACAGTCTATTTTAGTAGAAGTTTTCACAAGCGTTACATTAGTACTCTGTTTAAAGCTCTCTTTTAGGCAGAGATGGTATTGACAATATCACTGTCGAAGCCATTTTCTACTCCACTGTGCATAAAATATTCAAGAGGCAAGGGAAAGACCTGCAAATGCCATGAGCAGAAACAGCAGTGACAATCAGTTAGACAATGGGGAGCTCAGTGAGTAGTTCACAGCCCGCATTTATTTAATTATGAATGCTTGGCAATTTGGAAACAAGCAGTTTCAGTAAAGAACCTCTTGGTTACACGTTAATCACAAGCTGAGCATGTTCAAGTGATTTCAGAGGCCACTTTTGTGACACAGGCTTGAATATGTTGTGTTTTTTTTTAGTCACGCTACCCCTCATGATTCACTACTAGGCCGATACTATAGACAAATATTTTAATTCCAACCCTATATGGTGCTCTTCAGATAGAATGCTCTCACAAATCCCATGTCTCTGCTGCCCTCTTTTGGTCAATAAAAAAAGAAATCCATCCCATCAGAGTGAACCTTAGGAAAACAATGTAACAGGCATGGGCAGAGTTTGGCTATGGCAACTGCTTTATGAATTTCCACACTAAAAAAAATCCCTGACTAAAGATTTTTGTTGCAAAATGAATTTATCATTTATGAGACTGCTGTGATGAATTTTATGCAGGCCTAAATAAATATAATTGTAAAGGCTAATACATGGTTTGGCTTGGCTGCAGGCTTGAAATTGTCCTTTTATGTTATCTTGTAATGTAACGCAAATTAGGAAATCAAATGAATTAATAAAATATAAACAATGGAGAACAGATTCATAGTTTTCTAATTATTTTCAAATGTAAATTGAAGCAATCTAAAAACTCTCATAACCAGATACAACTTTTTATTCCATATGATTAAATATTATTTATGAGTGCCGTGTTTCTCAAATAAAACCTTGCGCCACTGTACAGTTCAGAGTCCTCTGATGTCGTACAAATTATATTATGTTTTTCATGTGGCCATGAGTCATGATGTGATTTAGAATGTATAAAATGTGTGTTAACCACAATAAATCTACAGCCTGCTCTCCTGCGGTCACATCGAAATTAAAAATGGTATGCATGCAAGTGGAGGGAAGAGACGTATGGTTCTGCATTAGGACATTGTCTTAAATTCCATCTTCTGCTGGGGAGTAGGAAGAAGAATGCAAGGGTTTCTTTACATTAAACTATGTTCTTTTTATGCTCTTTCTCTTTGCAGCATTAGCATTCGTCTGTTGAAGAGCTGACCGTAATATATCGGCGTCTAGGGTCTAGGTTGAGTGAGTTTCTTATGATGTTTTTTCGCTAGTAACGAGGAACTAAGATGGAAGGCTGCATTGTCCACCCTTAGACATGTATTGTCCAGGCCTTCAAAATGTTGGGTGTGTGCGTCCGTTTCGCTCCCGTGAGAGAATGTCACAGCTCTCTTTCTCTTCTTCTTTAGTGGTGTTTATCGCAAGGTGGGATTATCAGTCATACAAAGTGCTGTGACATTGTTTTGTCATTTGTTGAGGCAATACTAATTTAGTATATTATTCTCTTCCTGGCCTTGCGCGGTCCTCGTGGGAATTTCCAAATCTCGGAGACTTTCTTAGCTCTAGACCCAGAGCACCCTGTGGCACCAAAACTTGTGAAAGATTCTAGCTTTACACAACTCTGGCCACAGCTTACTGCTCTGCGTTAACCAAGCACTCACAGCTCATCGATCATTTTCAAGTAGATAACAATAGCTTATGGTGAGTCTTCTGATGGCAGCCTACAACATGAGCACCAGAAGCTTTCCAACCAGCGTAATTTCTGTCGATATTTTTGACTTGAGAGCAAATAAACACACATTACGTGTCAACGGGCCATGCATACTATTGTCCTGGCTTCAAGTGAAAGTGGCATGAGCTCAGAGTTTCCCACTTTGGAGGGAGAAGGCCACATGTCTATGTATGTCGCTATGTTTGTCCTGCCCTCACAGCAAGGATAACATGTGAGTGGTGGAAAGGGTCAGAAATGCACACTAAACTATGCTGGATGTTTTTGTGTGTGATATTTGTTTTGATTTGATGATACGGTTACTGTATGAAACCAGGAGCATGTACATCAGAGATGCAACAAGATGGGATATATCACAATAAAGGCAATAAAATATCTGTCAAGTGGAGTGGACACCATGCATGAAAAGGTTAGATCAACTGTCAACCATTTTTTTATTTGGTACTAGCACATATTCCTTTCAATTTAATGAAGCAATAAGACTTAAACAATAGCGTTAGAACTGGTTATTTTAATTGGACCAAGGTAACACAAGTAAACAAAATGAAAGCGCTTTTTTCATCACAGCTCAATTTAAACAAACACAGCTAATGGAGTACAAAGGTAAGTCTGAAAAACATTGGCCATTAAATGATAAGCATTTCGGGTACATCATTTGGAACAAGCTAATTAAATTAGACAAACGTCTATTTAATTCAGCAGTTGAACTATTGATTTGAAGTTCGATGGTATGGTTTAACAGTCAGTTGTTGGATGTGAGAGGCGTTCATTTGTTCAAATTAGAGGTCACGGTTTGATTCCATGCCTGAATTTTTGTTACTTTCACTGCTCATAGTCACCATAATCGATTTCTTTTGTTTTTTTAATCTGCTTTTTATCTATGGATAAAGGTTTCTGTTTCGAAATGCTGTTTGCTGTTGTTGTTTTTGTTTTTTTTAGTTTGAGAAATTTCTAAACTTCGTAATTTGTCATTTTTCATTTTTAATTATTAAGGTCAACAGTGAAAGTATAACATTATAATTAACACTATGATTGGCAAGAATCCCATTTTATTTAGGAGAACACTGAGTTTCAAAGGGGAACCAGATATTCAAAGCATCATCAAAAGGTGAGTGCAGTCCTTTGAAATCAGTCAACTCTGCAGCGCTGTCAGCACGGACCAGTAATCCGAATGATCTTGCTTAATAGTTAAGCCCGCTCTGGAATCCCCTGGGATTTTGCAACAACGTTTGGATGCCAGTTGTGGTTGTATTTGTATTACCTCTTTCCAGCTTTGGCCCCCAGATATGCGAAACCGTTCTCTTTAGGTACAAATTCTTTAAAGTAGTGTGGTTACTTTAAGGTTTAACAATGTTTATGCATTCCTTGGCATGCCAAGAGGGATCTATTTGCCAAGTTCTACTTTATTTAGGTTTGCAATGTCTCCTCTAACAATTTATGGAACTAGAATGCAAACTGGCGGCCAAATGAAACAAGCGACAGTGAACAAATCATGTACATTTTTATGTAAACCACATTTTTACAAATCACTGGTAAAATTATATTGTATAAAATATAATTCATAAAAGTAAATACGCATATCAAACTGAAACAATTTCCTTTACTGAAATAAATGTTAAAACGGACAAACCATCTTGATATTATTTTGTTTTTATAAAAACCCACCAAAAAATATTTAATAACAAATGTTCATTTTAAACAGTTCATTTTTTTTGCAGAACCCTGTATGAAAGCATCGGATGAATAAATAAAAAAAGACTATTGCAGTTTCTAAATGCACTACTGACTTCATCAATGTTACAGATTTTTTGGTTGAAAAAATCCGCAGTTCTTCTGAAGTGGCATTGCACAGTGTAGGAGCTCTCTCCCTCAGGATCGCTTTCCCTTTGAATGGGGACCCAGAAACTGAAATCTAATTATTTGTGCATGGGCATGTGCTACTTTTAATTCAAAACAATAAATCAAACACAAATTAAAACTTTCTCAAACCATACAAACAATTTCACTTTCTTGTGTCATACCCAATACCCATTTTTCCATAATCCTAATATTTAAGTATTCTATAGATGGTAGCATGACAAAACAGCCTCTGTACTGCTTGTTGTACCCATTACCACAGTTTACTACTACACATTGATTGTGGCGTAACGGAAACACTAGATGGCAGTCCTTCTTACCACCAACTGAGCTCCACCTTTTTCCTCTTGAGTAGCAGATAGGAAGCTCTAGACAAAGGAAGTCGATGTAATGAAGACAAAGCTGATGAGATAGCTGATGTTCGTTTTCAATACACTAGGAGACCACTTTCCGCTGGGGTTAGAAAACAGGAGGCTTTTGTATTTCTGCGTCAGACAAATTTCACTTCTAAGCTTACCGCTTTAACACTCAATGGCAATTTGCTTACAGTTGTGTTTTCATTGTTAAGAGGACAATAAGTGCATTTATATCAATGATGTGATTCGATTAATACATTGATCCAGCTGTTCCCAGCCATTGCTAGTCAAAGTGTGCACGTCTTGTTTACACAACATATTTTAAATGTGTTCAGATGTGCCACATTCATGCTACTATCCTGGATACCTGTATCTTTGTGTGGTGAACAAGAACACCACCCCCTTTAATTCTGTGGTCTGTATTGAGACTATCAAAACACAAAAAACTAAAAGGGTCACATGGTCGTAACTGTGTGGAAAAAAAAGAAATCAGAAAAACAGGAAGTATCTAAAAAGGCCAAAAAAACACTGCAAGCAACTTTGCCCTTAAAGTCATCAGGGCAGGTTTTGGCTTATTCAGTTTTAGCATTTCATAATTACGGTCATATTATTTTGCAAACTACATGCTTGGGTGAAAAACTACCCGAAGATAGACGTGTGGCAAACCACAATGTAAATCCAGCTACCAAAACTTTTTATGTTTATAAAGCTCTGACTTTAACATGTTTTATGTTCTATAATACAAATACAATTGGATGTGATTTAATTTTAATCTACTTTGGATTCATTTTCACGCAGGCTGACCATAAACATTGGACCTCCTTCTTCAAATGATTGCTATGATTTCTTTTTAAATATTTATATTGCTTGCAATACAATAAAGTCCATGATGCAATACAATTAATTCCTTGAACCTGATGCAACGTAACTCTAACATTGCTGGATTTAGACTTTGTTAAGATCTATTAACGTCCTATGTCCCTTTTGTCATTTGTCTTCACACTGCATTACATGTTTAGCACAGAAAACGGCGGATAGAGAAACGTGTGAGTGTCCCAGTCTCGCCCTTTGAGCATGAGACAGATCCATGTTTTAAAAGGGTGCTTCACCTTTTTGCTGATCTTTCTTGCATGATAATGAGCCATCATGCACTATCAATGGATTTGCCGGTAAAGACTTGTTATTGCCTCATAAATATTACATTCTTAAGGGTTTAGTTCAGGCTGAGCCTGTTGTGTAGCTGTAGTGCTCATTTTTAAAGTGGTTGCTCTATACCTTTCTCTGAGGTAAAACACCTTCTGATCCACAAATAGTACATTTAAGTCACCATCTCATACCATCTCACACAACACCCCTTATGAGCAAGAAAATAGAAAACAAATTAGGCTGCTTAATCAGGCTACTGTAGTATGTTTTTTTTTTTTTTTAAGCTTGAACATTAAAATGGCGCTATTTTTATACAATTGTTTCATCCAGGGTTACTGATGTATTAGACTTTGTTTTTTGGTAATATAAATGTATTATCACGAACCAGCTTTTAAAGCAATTGAAGTTGTTTCCTTGACAACAGAAACTGAGAAGGTGTTTTCAAAGAGCACGTAATTATTACAGATTTTTAAGGCCAAATATTCCGTTAGACCAGGCGTCTTTAAAAAATATGAATGTAAATAAAAAATGTAATTAATTCTATTTTGGTTCTGCAATTAAATCCCCCTTATGTTCATGTAATGCCTTGCACATACTTGGTTTCTATCATTTAGGACTGATTAAATGTCATTTAATTTTAAATGTTAATACTAATATAAAGTAGAAATCTAACTGCTAAATGACAAAAAAATTCTGAAACAACCAAAACCATATTCTTTCCTTTATTTATTTTTAATCTTGTTTGTAATTCAGTCAAATGTATTGATAGCATTCTGAACGGGAGTTGACAAGCAGGCCTCAGTCTCATATCACCTAAATACATAAGATGCCCGTTTCTGCAGTCCCATTAACACATGATGACCGTGTCGATCTACAGCAATTTAATCATGGTTGCCACGGTTACTAAAGCACATGGACTATATTGAACTAAATTATTTGTAGACAAGGCTAAAGATAATCATTTTAAAAGAAACAGCACAGGACTTTCACACTGTACATCTTTAAAAAATTATTTTTTTAAAATTCTGTCTTCTAAAAGAAGGTGCCAATCGGCAAGTGAGTCTCATTGTTGTTAAGTATCATTGCATACAACTTGCATCAATTCGCCATTTGGAGTCTTGTTTGTTTGATGTTGCATCATGCATAAAAAAATATGTTACAGCAGTACATAGGCCTAGTTGTACTAATATAGTTTACCAATTGTTTAATGTTGAATGTTTAAACATTTCAAATGACTTCATTTACAATTGTATGTTGTGGATTGCTGTATATGTTCCCATAGAAAATCATCACTTTGCATTCCATTTCGTTTTGCTGTTCTATAAATGCTAAACAGATGTGAGGATCAGTGATGAATATGAGGAAACAGTAGGTCTATTACATCTCAGGAGTACATTTTTAAATTACATTTTTAAAAAGAGCTCATAAAGGGGTTTAAGTTCTCCTTGATCAGGGCCTGTCCTGAGGAAATGAATAGGGTAATAATTGCATCATGGGGAGGGTCTAGCCAGGGGAACCACCTGTACCTTTGTCTTTTATTCCCCAAGCCATTCAAGCACAGCTATTTCAGGGTTTTTCCTATTTTGTCTACAGAAGTCACAGCTCAGAATGTACTG